>CABHPQ010171547.1:0-47500 GCA_902168405.1 Peromyscus aztecus | reverse complement strand
GACAGACTGTCTCTTCTTGAAATCTAATTCATTCCTGTGTTCCCATTTCCAGTCCTATATCTTAATCTATAGGTTTAGCTTAAATTCCTGTCCAAATATATCTCAACGGGATCCATTCAGTCACTTACCAATTGGCTTGTTTACATGCTTGTATAAATTCTCCTGAAAAAAAAAAAGATCTTACAAATTTATTGCAGTTAGAATTGGAAATGACTACATATAACTTAATAATCATTTAGGTTATATAAATATCTTAGATAAGTAGTGAATGTCATGATACTGTTATAAAATACAGTTTTAAAACTCAAATTTACATTTCTCAGTTCATTGAGCTGATATTGCATATGACCGGGTATCCTGCAACTTGGTTGTATTTATTAATTATATGGAAGGGGGTTTGGAGTATTCTACATAATACTTGCAAATATGAATAGCTTAATTTATTTCCTTCTAATCTAAAGGTTTTATATTTCTTCTACTTTTGTGATTACATAGGCTTGGACCTCTAAATATGATGGGGATAAGAAACAATGGAAGTAAATACTCTTGTGTTTTCTCAGTCTTAGAGGGAAAGTATTCTCTCTGTCATCATTAAGGATATGCAAGCCTTCATTTAAATGCTTGCTATCTTATACACAATGCTTCTGTCTGGAGTGTGGATGTGAGTTGTTACAGTGAACAGATGGTGAACACTGTCAAGAAGATAATACTCCTGAGTGTAAAGGTATGATTCATTTCATTCACTGTTTTTGTTTTTAATATTAAACCATCCTTGAATATCTACCTACTAGGTATTGCTATTTTCCTCTTCATATGCTGCTGGATTCAATTTGCTAATATTTTATGTGGATGTTTGCATTCACATTTATGAATGATATTCCTCTGTGGTATTCATTGTTTAGATGCTTATGTCTGGTTGGAGTGTTAGTGTAAATCTGGTCTCATAAAATGAACTGATAACACTATCATCCTCTATTTTCTGAAAAAGTTTATATGTAATTAATATCATGTCCTCTTTAAGCCATTGAACAAACTCATGAATGAAGATATCAAAGCCAAGATTTTCCTTTGTAAGCATTTATTTCTTTTAAAAAAAAAGATTTAATTATATTATATGTATGAGTATTTTTGCACGCATGTATGTCTGTGTACCACATGAATGTCTGATACCTACAGAGTTAGAAGAGGACACAGGACCCCCTGGAACCAGATTTAAGTCAGTTGTGAGCTGCCGTGTGGGTGCTGGGACCTCTGCAAGAGCATTAAGTGCTCTTAACCACTGAGTCAACTCTCCAAAATGCATGACTTTTTTAAGTGTGTGTGTCTGTGTATATATGCGGGAAGGCCCAAAGTACACATCAGGTATCTTCCTCTATTTTTCTCTGTCTTATTTTTGAGACAGGATCTCTTACTGAAGCTGGAGCTCAGTGTCTTTGCACTCTTCCTGCCATGCACACCATCTCTCAGTACCCAGATTAAGGATTGTGCCGCTACCATGCCCAGCTTTTTATGTGTGGGTGCTTGAGTTTCAAACTCAAGACCTCATGCTTATAGGACAAGAAACCTAATCCCTGGGCCATCTCTCCAGCCATCTTTCACGAGATTTTTAGTGAGTAATTGTATTATTAGTTTTGTGTTGCTGCTACCAAAGTAACTGATAGAAGCAGCTGAAAGAAGGATGTATTTACTTTGGGTTCCAACTTGAAAGATTTAGTCCATCATGGGAGGAAGCCTGTGGCAGAGAAGTTCATATCATAGCAGGCTGAGAAGCATAGAAATGGGGAATACCAGTGCCTGTTGGCTTTCTTGCTCCTCCTTGTTTATTACATCCAGAACCCTAGCCTATCCAGAACACCAACATTCAGGCTATTTCTTCTCCTATAGTTAATCCTGTCTGGATACACTGGCAGGCATGCCTCACCAATCTCCCAGATGATTCTAAACTCAGACAAGCTGACATGTGCTTTAATCATCACACTAAACCTAAATTTATTTTACTTGTCAACTTCACTATTTTTAATATTTTTGTTTTACGTGGTATCAAATATTTTAATTTACTATATGGAAAGGCATGATTTAATCTACTTCAGATGACCTGATCTCCTTCATCCTGTCTATAAAGTGCCATTGAATGACACTAATCAGTAATGTTCTTTCTCAATTTTCTTTTTGTTTAATTTTTGTTTATTCTTGAGAATCTTGTATAGGATTACAGTGCAATACAATCATATCTAGCCTCCATTCTCCTCTCCAACTTCCCTCATGTATCTATCAACACATCTCCCTCCCAAATTCATGTCCTTATTTTTAATAACCCACTAAATCCATTATCTGTCTGCATAAGTATGGGTATGGACTCATTCACCAGAGCATGGGAACTCTATCAATATCCATACCCTCATGAAAGAACGACTTTCCCTTCCCAACGAAGTATCAACTGCCAACATGTCCTCAGTAAAGAATAGAGCCTGGACATCTCCACCCCAGCCACTCCAGAATTTTGGCTACCTTGCTCTTGTGCAGGTCTTGTGCAGCTAACCACAACTACTATGAGGTCATGAGTTCCATGGCCATTTCATGCCCAGAAGACAACATTTCACAGCCTGAGATAATCCCTGGACCTTGTGTAGGGGGAAGGAGCTGATACAAGGTCCCATCTAGCACTGAGCACTCCATCTCTTATTCTCAGCAGTTATACATTTTCTCCATTGACTGCTGCCCAATGTCAGAAAGAAGTATCTCAGGCTGAGGCTGAAAGCAACTCAGATCTGCCACTATAAACATGAATATGTTTTTCAGGAAATGAGTACATGTATTCCACCAGTACTTTTAAATGTCTTGACCAGATTCATGGGAGAAGAGAAGAGTGAGAAAAGAGATGACAGAGTGATGTGGAGAGGGAATGTGCAATGTACCTACATAAACTTATATGAAAACATGTTCCTGTGTGGAAATGTCCCTTGTAGTAAGCACCATGTACAGTGAACATATACAAAAGGTTTTAATATGTTTTATGTTTTCAAGTAATTAACCTTTAATTTTACTAATTTTTCTCCACTGTGTAGTTTGTAGTGGGGGGTGGGTGCAGAGAGAAGCAGGATTCTATCTCACTGACTTACACTCCAGATCTGGTCCTTTCTTCTATTTCTTTTGTTCTTAATTTCCTTTTCTCGCCTATTGAGGTTGAAGGTCAGGTAGCTGACTTGAGATCTTCTTTTTTCGTAACATAGATATTTGTTGTTATATTCATAAGTTTCTCCTGAAGCAATGTGGTCGCCCTCTCTGAATATTTGGTATGTGTCTTCATTTTAGCTCTACTCACGATATTTTCTAGCTCTCTTCATACATTCCTCTTTCACCAATTATTTTTCTGACATTGATTTCCAGTTTAATTTTATTATGATCTGAACACATGTTTAATTCATACCAAATATTTAAGTATGCAAAGGCTTGTTTTTTGCCTTTCTTGGTTATATTGGTGTGTACTTGATGCACCTGTGGAAAGAGCCACCTTTCTGCTGTTGCTAGGTGGAATATTTGACAAATATTAGGTGTGCAAAATTGATTGGTAGCTTTAATGAGAAATTGTATGGCCTTTCTAGCTTTTTGTCTGCTAGGAAAACAACATAATGTTTGTATTTCCTTATGTTTGCTTCTAACCTAGGTCTTCATAAAGTTAACCTTTTGCAAACATCACATAGTTAGAAATTGTTTCTATATTAAGCCCATATAATGGCATCTACTGATTAACTTGTCTGGGACATTTACATCTAAAATAAGTACTCCTGAGGTTGAATTGGGGCCTACCGATCCATTATTTATTTTCTCTTGTCCCAGAGTTGCTTTTCTTCCCACGTCCCTTTCCTGTCTTATAAAACTTATTTGAATTTTTTAATACTTACTAGATTTAACCACTGAATTGTATTTATTTCTCTTTGAGTTTCTATGATTGTTGTAAATATTGCTGTATGTATGAAATCTTTTATGTTATAATTATAATTGTTTTTTGTTTGTTTGTTTGTTTGTTTGTTTAGTTGGTTGGTTCATTGGTTTTTTGAGACAAGGTTTCTTGGAGTAGCTCTGGCTGTCCTGGAACTTGCTTTGTAGACCAGGCTGGGCTGGAATTCAGAGATCCACTGGCCTCTGCCTCCCACATGCTGGGATTAAAGGCATGTGCCACCACTGCCTGGCTAGTTAATATTTTTAACATTTTAAGTAAAATGCTGAAGAGTTTTAATATATAAGTGCCTTCACCCTCCCTTTTTAATGCTACAGTGTTGAATGCATAGCTTTGAAAACCCCATCAGATAATATTATTACAAGACGTCATTTACATTTCTATGGGATGTGATATAGTTTCAATGTCTCCTCCAAAACTCACGTAATAATTTGTTATTGTTCTCAAAAGTGGGACTTTTGAGATGTTACTTGGTTTATGAGGGCTCCATACTTCATGAATAGATCAGTGTCCTCACCAAAGAGCCGAGAATGGCTCTCTCTTTCTGCACTGCACATTTCCTTTGCATGCCAATGCGCTCCGTCATGTTATGATACAGTAAGAAGATGCTCATTAAATGTAGTCCCTCAGTCTTAGATCTTCCAACCACTTAAAAGTAAAAGTTCTTTTTTTTTCCTTCTAAATGTCCCTGTATCTGTAATTGAATTATGTGAGGTAGTTTTAATTGTCAACTTGATACAACCTAGAATCACCCAGGAAGAGAGTCTCAGTGGAGGATTGTCAAGCTCAGGTTGGCCTGTTGGGTATGTCTGTGGGAGTTTTTCTTGATTGTGTTAACTGCGGTTTGAAGACCCACCCATTGTGAGCATCGCTGTTCCCTGGGTCTGGATCATGGATGGTACAATAGTAGAAAGAGCAAGCAGAATACAAGCACACATGCATTCATCTCTCTCTTGAGAGATGTTCTATTTCTCTTGACTGGACATCTAACAACTTGCTTCAAGTTCCTGTTATCTTGACATGCCCACAGTGACAGTTATAACCTGGGATTATGAACTAAAGTAAACACTTTCTCCCTTCAGTTGTTTTTGTCGGGGAATCTTACCACAGCAACAGAAGGAAAACTAGGACACAGAAGATGAAGAGAAAATCCTCTAAGAGAGCATCATTTCCCCGGATAGAGAATTATCAGCTGACACATCTGGGGATTTGTGGTTTTGTTTTCTTCTCAGTACTTCAAAAAGACATTAGATCCTGACTTCTCATCATGGTGATTTTTTAGTTCACTCAAATTACACGTCTTCCGATATACAGTGTGTCATTATTTGACGAGCTTCTCTCAAGATTTTTTTCTTGTCCTTGTTTTTCTGCATTTTGATTATGATGTGTCTGAGTCTGTTTTTTGCTGCTGTCGTCTTGGGTTTTTTAGTATTTACCCCACTGGGGGTAGCTAAACTTCTGCGTCTGTGAACTTTCTCTTCCTTCATATTTGCAAGTTTTAAACCAGAAACTCCTTACATGTATTCTCTACATCTGTCCTTTTCCCATCATTCTGAAGCTCCATTGACATATTAGACTGTTTCATATTATCCTGTATGTCTCGGACACTGTTTACTTTTCTCCCAATTCATTTTTCTCTGTGTTCTCATGTTGAATGATATTTTATTAAAATAACCTAAGTTCACTGTTTTACCCTTTGCTGTCATTTCTCCTTGGGCTGTTCTGTGGCATTTTTGGTTCATCCCTTATCTTTTACCATTGCACAATTTCTGTTTGCTGTTTTATAATTTCTAGATTTAAAAAAAAAAAAACTTCTTTCTACTGAGTTTAAATGTGTTTACTGGTACTTACCTTGATATTTCTATCATTTATTTAAGCTGGAGGCATCTTCATTAGCTTCTCTAAAGAATTAGTCAAGCCCATTATCCTGGTGCACAACTATAATCCAAGAACTTGAGAGGCTGCCGCAGGGCATTGTCATGAATTCAAGGTCAGCGTGGCCTACCCACCAAAATCCGAGACAGAAAGAAAAAGATTTCTGCTTCTTTCTATGTAGATTGATTTTTAATTATGTCCTAGGTATTTTGAGTATATTTTGCGTGAATTCTGTATTACTAAAAATCTACTTGGAATTCATTTTTCCCCATAGACAAAATATGCAAATGGTATTTATCACATATGCCCAGTAGTCAGTGATTCTAAACACGGCTCTGCCTTCCAAGACTGTGTTCTGCTGCACTGGGTGTGTCTCATGAGTTTACCTTTCAGAGGTTGGCCTCATGTTGGCTTAAATCATGGTCAGTGGTTTAGGTCTTAGTTAAATTCTCAGAACCAGAGGTAAACCTTGAACTTGTATGTGTCCCAGACACAGAATTGTGGAGTTCTTTTCTTCTGCTGCCTCCTTGCTAGGATAGCTCATCATTAACATGCTTATAGGCCTCTTTATTGTTGCTGCTGCTGCTGCTGCTGCTGCTGCTCTGACTAGAAAAATATAGGAATTCCTTTGTTCACACTATAGGATGTCTGTTTTCACTCCCGTGGGGTACATAGATCGATTCACTATTGGAGTGCCACCCCCTATGACATATTGGAAAGTTCAAGATGCAAAAGAAAAGTACAAAAAGAAAAAAAAAACATTACTAGCCATGTGTCTGATGTTATAGCCTATTTCATAACTTCCTAGTTTTGTTTATAATTAAGTATTTTCAGTAAATTTCATTTTGCATATTTCCAAAAGCTTCAGTTTTGACCACTGCAAAATATAAGTCTGTGTTATTCTATCTTGGACAGACCAGAATGGGAATAATCTATTTATGGAATTTAATATGTATGGTACTATAGGAAGTGCCAGGGAATATCAGCCTTTTCCTATTTCTAGAGTCAAACATGATGACCCTGGACCACAATTTTATTGAAGCATTTTAACATTACTGGTTTTAAATGTGATTTTAAAAGGGCAGTATAAGAATTTATTAGATGATAGTCCCAGCATGATTTTGGGTAATGCTTAAGTATCTTGAATCATTTTCCAAAGTTTTATGTGGAAAAAAATGACGCAAAACAGGCTCTGCCTCGAGTTGTCTTTTACACCTTAATTTCACAATTTGTGTGTGGTTTGAAGGAAATCAAAACCATCGTATATCTAATCCTCTAAATGTCTATCAACCAAATATTTTGTTTTAGAGTCATTTGATATTTCAGACCGTAGTAGTGTTTTTTTTCCTTTGTTCCTTGTAAAAACAGGAAGTGATCATCTTCCAAAAGTAAATAAATGCACTCGAAAATCCTACAAGGTCATGCTGAGTTCACAACTTCAGACAGAATTCACTGGTATATTCCACACTTAGTAACTCAGTCTTTCTATTACTATTATTATTAGCTTTTCTTTTTTCAGATCTAAAAAGTCACCTGACATTAAGAACATTTACAAATATGAAACATCACCAATCTTAAAGTAATCCATATATTTAATTTTCTACAAAGGAGGAAAGTGTTCATGCAGACATCAAGGGAAAACTATGAAAACCTGAAACAACGCAGCCAAATCACTGTATTGAATCAAACGCCAACGCAGAATAAATAACTATGGGCCCATATCGGCATAAATGAACCGTCCAATGAATTAAAAAGCACGTATTAGGAAATCACAGACATCCCTGTACTCACTGCACCCTTGACACTGCTGTGGCTTGAATCTGGAATATTCCCCATAAACTCATGTTTTGAATGCCGAGAGGCCTTGGGAGATAGAATCCAGATGACTGAAGTAGGTCCCTGGGGTGGCCCTTTTGAAGATCATACCTCTTCCCTGGTCTCTATTCTGTTTCCTACCACCACCCTATGGAGAAATCTATCGCTCATGTTCCAGCCGCCATTACCACCCCTTCCCCACCATGATGCACTGAAGTCTCTGGACCCATGTACTGTAGTGTTCCCTCCCTTGTCTTGTTTCTGCCAGGTATTTCAGTCACAATTACACAAAAGTAAATAATATAGCCACCAAATACAGACTGTAGCTGTTCTCTCCACATCAAACAGGTCTCCCATTCTCTAAGCACCTCAAACAGGAGCACTATTATCGAGATCCAACTAGATACCTGGAGTCAAGTCAGATTCGAAAAGTCCCGGTCCTGTAAGACTGCTCCTGCTTTTAGACTCCAATCGCTTCCCACTGCTGTCGGACTGGAAAACGCTACTTCCTCAGATTTAGTCACTTCTTAGAAGACTCACAGAGTTGAGAAAATCATTTTACTTATTAGATGACCAATATATTGCAAAGGATAAAGCAGAGACGGCCGCACCTTAGAAGTACACAAGACAGCGCGCAGGGGACGGAGAGCACAGCTTCAGAATCCTTTACAAGTGCATTGTCTTCCCGGCAACCTCCACCTGTTTACTGACATCCTTCTTGGGGTCTTATGGAGGCTTCGATATGCCATCACGATTCACTAAACCACTGGCTGTGGGTTTTTAATCCAACCATCAGCCTTATCCCCTTTCTGGGAGTCAGAAGAAGAGACTGAAAATCCTAACCTAAAAAAATAAGAAGAAAAGTAAAAAAGAAAAATCTGTCACAGACAAGAAACCAAGAAAATGCAGACAACATGGTGCAACATTGTTTTTAGGATTTTTATCCTAAACTGTTAGGCTAAAGTGAGATAACTCTGAAAAATGTTTGGAGGGTTGTTTTTATTATTATTATTATTAATGATTTACTAATGTGGAGCCAGGGACACGATTCAGTAGGTAATGTGCTAACAGACCAACATGAGGAGCTGAGCACAGATCTCCAGCACCCACATAAAAAATTGGGCGTGGTGGTATGCATCTGTACCCCAGGACTAGGAAGGTGGAGACAGGAGAATCCCTGAGGCTCACTGGATGAATCGGTGAAAGATCCTATTTTATAAATAAAGAGATATGAGGCTGTCAAGGTGGCTGAGTAGGTAAAGATGCTTTCTACCAAACCTGATTATCTGAGTTCTGTCCCCAGAGCTGCCATGGTGGATGAGAGAACTGACTTCCACAAGTTGTCCTCTGACCTGTATGCACACACACACACACACACACACACACACACACACACACACACACACTGAAAAGGTAACAAATAGATAAATGCTAAAAATAGAAAAAAATAAGGTGGAATGTAATAAGGTATGGTATTCAACATCAAGCTCTGGACATCACAAGTGCTGACACACATGTACATACTACACACATATACATGTGTGTAGTATGTACATGTGTGTACGTGCATACACACACATACCGACACACAAATAAGAATAATGATAAACCAATATGATTGCTCACTAGCTGTGGTAATGTGCCAACCTAATGTCAGGTGTGAATAATAAAGAAAACTTGGTCTGTGGTATTTGGGACCCCTTGGGGGGGTTAGCTTCAGAACTCTTCTATAACACCAAACCTATTCTAAAATATGTTTTCTAAAACAAGACTGAATTCTCTTCTTCCACTGCCCCACTACCAATCCTAAGTAAGGAAAATGTCTATCCATCATTTTTTGTAAAAGGTACATTGTTTTTAGTCAATGGTATATTTTGCAAAAGGTGCATTTTCTATAAGAGGTACATTGAAAACAACGTTCCCCAAATACCATGCTGCTCAGCCTCAAAACTGGGCATATAGCAGGTAATGCAACAGTTAAAATAATGGGCCTGGGGATATAGCCTGGTTGGGAGTGTGCTTGTCTAACGTGCATGGAGTCCTGGTTCAGTCCCCAGCACCACATAAACTGGGCACGTTGGCACATCTCTGTAATGCTAACATTTGAGAGGGTGAGGAAGGGGAATCAGAAGTTCACAGTGAGCTGGCAAGACTGCTTGATGTGTGGAGTCACTTGTCCCCATGTCTGAATTCGATCCCTGGATACCAGGAGGTGGCAGGAGACAGCTGACTCCTGAGAACTGTTCTATGACCTCCACATATATGCTGTGGCACTAGCATGGCTGTACTCACACATACAAGTACATGTGCACACAAAAGTTTAATTTCTTTAAAGAAGTTCAAAGCCATCCTTGGCTACATAGTGCGTTGGTGGCCCAGCCTGGGATACATAAGGCCATTTCAAAAATAAAATTCTGTCTACATTTTCCACTTTTCAAAGAAGTATTCAAACTTTGTGCTCTCTTGTGAATAGTTTGTGTTGTGGTACTGATACAAATTTGTTTAAAGAGGACTTCGTTATTGCATTTTCAAAGTTCTAAATTTTTGAGCAGAGTGTAATATGTACTCCTCTTGTGGACCGAGAGATATGAGAAGGGTGGCAGAGAAAAATGGAGTAGAGAAAGAAGGAAGAATATTCCTCCCCAGCCCCAAGGATATTAGAGACTGTTGGAGCCTAAGCCTATTTCTTTTCAGCTTCCTGGGAAATGATCAGGACTCAACGGGCAGATCAAACCAGGAAGATTGGATTCCAACCAGTAGGGACCACTCTCCTTCTCAGAAAAAAAAATACACCAGTATCAGAGTTGGAGAGACAGTTCTGCCATTAAAAAGACTTGCTGCTCTTGTAGAAGACCCTGGTTCAGTTCCCAGCACCCACATGGCAGCTCATAGTCATCTATAACTACAGTTCCAATGGGACCCTAGCACCTCTTCTGATCTCCATGGGCACTGCATGTGTATGGTTCTCATACATACATGCAGGCAAGCACTCATACACATGATGTGAATAAGGCAAACATCCCACCTAGTACAGAATCCACTGATCATCCACCACAAAAGCTCACTCTGGGGATAGTCTCCAAATGTTCTGTATTGCCTCAGATGCTACTATGAATGTCTTCAATCCCAAAAGCCCCAACTGTGACTGAGACTCAAGTACCTGCTAAGTCAATGACTTCAAAACTGAGAATCAAATTGACATCAAATCCTATAAAACTAATACATCATAAAAGAAATGCACCTTTTAGAAATGAAGTACAGAGCTGTTGTTTAAAGCCCTTCAAACCCCAGACTCAGAGTTGAAGAAGGAAAAACAAAAGACCTTCAGAAGACTATCTCAACAAGCATTTTCTAATAAAAGTAACAACACTTGGTAAACCAGGAGTTGAGCATCGATCAACTGTGTCCTAAAAGCATGTCAGCACTTTGCATACACAATCTTAATTATCACTATCATGTGGAGGAATAATTAACCCACTTTGAGATGTGGAAAATTCATCTACAAGAAAAGAAATAATTTGCCCAAGATTACACTTCTAATAGCAGGCAAGAGTGCACAGAAGAAGGTCTTCACTTGAACGTGACGCTGGCCCCCTCTGCCTGGCCTACCTGGGGTCTGCCATTTCCTCATAAGGCCTTTCCTGTCCAAACTGGGCAAGGATATGCTTGTTTTTTATAGGTCATGCCTTCCTTGGGAAAAAGTATGATTAACAGCAAAAGAAATTCCCTTTCATATTGGTACCAAAGCCACTCAAATTTCTATTTAAGCTCTACTCCAGCTATCCCAAAGCATCACTGGTTGGGGATCATCAGGCATTCACAGTACTTGGCTGTTCCCATGTAGCAGAATGAACACTATTCTATTTGTAGAACAAAACAGCAGAGAGCTCTCAGAATAGCAGATGATTGTTTGATTCAGAGTAATTCAGAATGCTTTGTAACACACCCCCTTCATTAGCCGTGAAACATTTGGTGTCGACTTCAGAACACATGAGAACTGTGTTCATTAATCATCGTACCTCTGTGGTAAAATGCCTGACAGATACCATTTAAGGAAGTAAGGATGTGATCTGTCTTGTCTTTCCAGGGCACAGCAGTCCATCACGGTAGGGAAGCACAGTGGTGGGGTTGAGTCAGTCTGTGACAGCAGGGGTATGTGTGCAGCTTGTTTACATCCTGGTCGATCAGGAAGTAGAGAGGGAGACTAGAAGTGGTTGTCATTCTCAAGACCTTCCCCCAAGAACTCACTTCTACCACCTAGAGCACATGACCCAAAGACTCCACACTCTGACAAGACTGTACCACCAACCAGGGACAAGAGTATCCAGCGTGAGTCTCTTTCATATTCAAGTCATAATTAAAAAAAACTGATTCTATTCATATTTATACTTTTCATATTCAAGTCATAATAAAAAATGAACCGATCCTACAAAAACTGAACACTTTTAGTTAGAGAAACTTGCATAGACTGCAAGCACACCATCCCTCCCAGCGCTACCTCATGTTTTTATTTTTCTGTAAACCAGCTCCCTTGAAGAAAGACGTGAAATTCACTGTTGATGGTGACGCAGACTCTGCTGAAGAAACACCGTCCCTGTTGATTGCAAGGGGTTTTAATGCATCTCAATTAAAATGATAACAGTGAGGGGCTTTGAAATAGGTCTTCACATGATCAGCACTGATAGATACACTGCAGCTGTTTGGTGAAAGTGTCTTTTTTCCATTTCTTCCTGATGATTGTGTTTTACCCTGCTCTGCCAAGAAAATTTACTACATTTTTTTTCATGACTTTCCTTGTGTCAAGTGGAACTTTTTTATCCAAATTTCACTGCTCTGGCCCATATGTCTTTTTTTTTTTTTTTTTTTGGTTAGGATACCACATAACAAAAATGTTTCTCTTATATTAATTTTGTTACTCAGACAAAGTAAACCATCACTCCTCGGGATGCCGTATAGGAGCCAAGAAAGAAGTGACTCACTCATGCAAAGATTTTATTTAAGACATTTGCTCAGTGGTCCAAGTAGATTAAAGACAGATCTGTTGCCCTAGGAGCAGCATTAGGATAGTGAGGATTGTTGCCACTGGTAGATAAACCGCATGTGGCTCACATGATAGCCACTTCCCTTGGTCTCTGTCAACCTCATTAAACACTAGGGCACCTGCATTTAACGGCTCCGGCATTTACAGGGCTCTTGAAAGGATCTGATGTTAATATGATGCCCCCAAAACTCCTGGGATGCCTGGGGGAAGGGGATCTAAGTTTCCCTTAGGGATTCCTGGGAGATGAAGAAAGGAAAAGGAGAAAGTGGCAGAGAAGAAAGGGGAAGGCATGAAAAAGAAACGTAAGAGAACAGAAATAAACCAAGAGAGAAAACATCACAAGTTTCCATTGTTCGCTTTCTCTGCCAGAGAGTCTGGAATGTTAAACAGCTGCAAATTGAGCGGCTCCAGGGTAATGGATTTGGTCTCCACCACTAGGGGTCAGAAACCCACGACCTGTAAATAATACTCACACACTTGAAACAAGGAACAGATGAGGTCCTGGGAAAGATGAATGTCGGCTTTCTTATTCTATAGAAAAACGTAAATCCCAGCATTAAGACAGTGAGAACATTGTACATGTGGACACTTCCATGTGGGTGAGTATCTCAAACCATGAGTGCTTATTTATCTCAGGCTTATCAACACCATAGAAAAATGATAACTGAGAGTGTAGCTCAGGTGGTTGAGCGCTTTCCTCTGAACGCATGAGGCCCTGGGTTCTGTTACCAGCACCTGCAGAAACCCAGCATGAGGGTGCATCTGGGCAATCTCACCACTTGGGAGGTGGAAGTAGCTGGATTAGAAGTTCGACTACATGGCAAGTTCAAGGCCAGCCTCCTATACATGAAAACTTGTCTCTAAAAAGTAAATCAGTAAGTTAACCAGTTCTTTATAAGGCAGTGTATTCATTTTTTAATTTACTTTTTCCTATCTCTCTTCATCTTTCTTCCTTACTTTCTTGACTTTTTTATGGGTATTTTTTTGTTCTTTTTCATTGTTTTTAAATTAACACACAAGGTATTAGATAGAACCATGGCATGTTTTAACACACTGTATTTTAGTAGATTCTCTTTCCCTCTTGCTGCTCCTAATCTCCCCCTCATAACTGCCCCCCCAGTCTCTTTTCCTTTTTTGTTTTCTATGTCCTTTTGCCCATCCCCATCCTTTCCTGGTCACCTACTTTAAGCCTCTCTGGGTCTCTTCCCTAGTGTTGCAGGCTCTGCCCACATTTAATATCCATTTATGTGTGCACATGTGTACAACACATTTCCATCAACTCATTTACATCTGCTCACATCTTCTTCACCAGCATTTCCTGTCAGAAATTTTTATGTAATCCAATCTCGAAGGAATCAGGTGGTATCTCAGAGTAGTTTTAATTTGAATTTCCTTGCATACAAAAGATGTTGACCTCCTTTTTAAAATAATTATTGACCACTTATATTTCTTCCTTTGAGAGCTGTTAATTTCTTTAGCCCATTTGTCGGCTTGCAGAATTTGGTTCTCATGGGGTTTTTTTTGGGGGGGGGGGTCGTTTGTTTCTGTTTGTTTTCGGTGTTTAATTTTTCATTTCTTTGTGAATCCCTGATATTAACCCTCTGTCTCAGGTATAACTGGTAAAGGTGGTCTCCCACTTCTTTAAGCTATTTGCTCTGCTGACAGTTTCTATTGCTGTGCAGAAACTTTTTAATTTCATGTCATTTCTTTTTTTTAATTTTTTAATTCATTTTACATACCAACCACAGATCCCCCCTTTCATCCCTTCTCCCATTCCTCCCTCTGCTTTTCCCCCCTCCCCAACCTACCCCTCATCCCCTCCTTCAGAAGGGTAAGTTCTCCCATGAGGGGACAGCTAAGCCTGGTACATTCAGTTGAGGCAGGTCCAAGCCCCTCTCTGTATCTTGAGTTTTCTCCAGTCCCAGCCTGGCAGTGGTCAGGACAAATCTCTCTCAACCACCAGTCCCGTAGCTGCTCAGACCCAAGTAAGCACACAGAGGCTTATATTATTTATAAACTGTTTGGCCATTAACTCTAGTTTATTACTGACTAGCTCTCACACTTAAATTAACTCATAATTTTTATTTATGTTTAGTCATGTGGCTTGGTACATTTTCCCAGTTCTGCCTTCCCATCTTCCATCCTCTGTGTCTGGCTGGTGACTCCTGACTCAGCCTTCCCGTTCCCAGAATTCTCCTCTCTCTTTGTCCTTCCAATACTTCCTGCCTGACTACTGGCCTATCAGCACTTTATTTATTAACCAATCAGAGCAACATATTCACAGCATACAGAGCAATATCCACAGCACCTCCCTGCTGCATCAAGAGTGAGCAAAGTGTCCGACCATAGGTAATGGGGTCCAGAAAGAGGGAAGAGGGATTATATGAGCAAGGGGGTGGGGGTCAAGATCATGATGGGAAAATCTACAGAGACAACTGAACCAAGCTCATAAGAACTTATGTCATTTCATTTGTTGACTCTTAGGGTTGACTTCTGTATTGCTGCAGTTCCATTCAAAAAGTTCTTGCCAGTGTTTTTGGTTTTCAGTTAAGGTTTTTGATCCACTTTGGGTTGATTTTTATATAGGATAAGGAAGATGATTCTATTTTAATTTTTCTATAGGTGGTGCCAGCACCATTTGTGAAATGACCTATCTTTTTTTCCATTACATATTTTTATATCATCTGAAGGTTTAATTCTGGGTCATTTGTTCTATTCCATTGGTCTATCTGTCTATATTTAAGCCAGTACCAGAACAGCATAAAATGGTCATATACTGTCACTATAATACTGTAGTAAAATTTGAGGTCAGGTATTATAATACCTCCAGCTATATTTATTCTCCTTAGGATGATATCTTCTTTGGATATATGTAGTCTTTTGTGGTTCCATATGCATTCTTGAATTGTTTTTTCTAGTCTTGTAAAGAATAACATCAGACTGTAATGGGGAATTGCACTGAATCTTTAGATTACTTTTGATAATCTATGTAGAAGGTCTTTCCATCATCTAGTGCTGTCTTTGATTTTTCAATGTCTGCAAACTTCCATTAGAGAAGTCCTTTGCTTCCTTGATTACACTGATTCCTAGTTACTTTTCTTGTTTTCATTGTTGTTGTTGTTTGGAGTGGTTAAGAATGAGGTATATTTTTAATTAACTTCTTTGTCTGAGTTTGTTCTTAGTATATATGGAGACAAATCACTGATTTCTTCACACTTAAAACAGTTTTGGGGATAAGAATGTAAAATACTTGCCTAGCATGGTTCAGGGATCTGCAGTTGACCCCCAACACTAAAGGAAAATAAACAAACAACCTTTTTAAGTGAGGAAGGAGGACATTGTCAAGAGGCTCACAGACTCTGTGAATTTTTTAAAAGTCTTAGTGGCTATCCACTTGGATCTATGGTAAAGTCAGTCTCTTCCATAACATCCATCAATACATGGAAAACAAAGAATGTATATTTGTGTTGAGAGGGGACCCACAGTTTTGAGTGGAGTTTCTACACAACTAGGTATTAAATACATATTTAAGACCTTCATGGCTACATATAATACCATAAATAAGCCTGATTAGGCAGTGTTAAGTACAACAGAATCATTATAATAGAGAAAGTTAAAATGATTAGACAATAACTATTAGGCATTCCTCTTGCAGGAGATAACATCAGAGCTTAGGGGAAACAATAGTCTATGCAAAAGGAACAGCTGAAATAATAGGTCAAAAGTAAGAGCCAACAGAGGCCAGTAAAACATAGAAATAAACAATTAGTAGAGGGTGAAAGGCTAAGTTAAAGGCGCTAGAAAACAAGGTTGGAATGATTGTCAGAAGCCATTCAATGTTAGGGGTTTGTAGACTGCGCAAAAAATTGTGGGTTCTATCTTTGGAGCAATGAGAAACTATTAAACAATGTTAAATTATCCCTTTTAAATGGTTATAAATGGATGATGGAATCTAAAGCAGTAGGTGTAGAAACAGAGACACTAATTATCAGGCTAATTTGGTAGACCAGATAGAGATTCTGATGGTTTAGACTTTGGTAGTCATCTTGGATATGGAGAGAAGTCAATGGCTTCGGGTTATATATAAGATTCAGGGTTGAAGGAGCTGGTAGAATGAATGTGTGGAGTGGGATGCAGAGAGAGGAGGGAAACAAGAACCACACACAACTCTAAGATACTTGGCTTGAACACCAAAGTATATGATTCAGTGGCAGATCATGGAAAGTGGGGGTGATCAGATTAGAGCCATGTAGATAACCTGATAATTCTGCTTGCCCCACAGTACTTATGAAAAGTCTGAGACATACATTACTGACTCAACAAGTTCTAGACAAGTAACATTTTTTGAGGCATCTGTATTTTGTAAGGGAAATCAAATTATTAGACTAGTTCTTTTCGTGTGTGTGTGTGTGTGTGTGTGTGTGTGTGTGTGTGTGTGTGTGTTCATATGGGTACATGTGTGTGTACATATATAGAGGCCAGAGAACAACTTCAAGTGCAGTACTGTAGAAGCCATTTACTTTGTATTTTGAGATAGGGTCTCTCATTGACGTGGGACTTGCTGAGTTTGCAAAACTCACTAGCCACCAAACCCCAGGGATCCACCTATCTCTGCCTCTCCAGCAGTAGGATTTGTACGAATGTGCAATCATGCCAGCTATTTTTTTTAATATAGGTTCTAGGAAGTGAACTTGGGTTCTTATGTTTACAGTGGAAGTACTTTACTAACTGAGCTATCTCCCTGGCCCAGAAGGTTAATTTTAATATTAAAATAAAATTTTCTCCATTGAAACTATCTGTCGCACAGCCCTCTCTTGTCAGGAAGAGTTCAAGGGAACCAGTTTCTTGCGAGATAAGCGTCCAAAGGTTTGAAAGAATGAAGCTGACATTCCCACACAGATGAGATACGTAAAGTATGGGAACATGAATAAGCATCCCTTTTAAAGAAAAGTACATTGAAGGCTGTGCTGTTGAAGTTCACAAAGTTTCAGCATGAAGGAACAGATATAGCTGATTACAGAGCTCATGATGACATTCTGTCTTCCAGACCCACATGAACAAACACTAGTGCCCTCAAGTGTTCCTCACACAGCAAGACTATTGAGAATCTTTCAACATGCAATAGTTCCTTACTCAAGTAAATCGCTCATTAAACTCTTATTCTTCCAATGAAGCCATCTGATCTAACCAAGTAATCCAGCCATTTCCATTTTCTGGACAGATGTCTTTTCATGATGGTGCTGGACATCGCAATCGAGTGACCACATCATACCGCTGGATTTTATAAAGTTTGTGGTGAACTCCTGTCTAGCCGGGTTTCCACATCCTATACTTGTGCTATAATTTCTTTGCTTGGATTAAAAATGTTGAGGTATTTGAAATGTGAGTCTTTCTAACTGGAATATTAGTTATTCCTTCCACTTTTGTTGCCAACACAGGTCTGATGAGTGATCCTTCTGTCTGTGTCCCATTTGTTGGCTAAAATGATACTTAAGTGATAGAAAACATTAGTGTAATAAATGCAAAAGTGAAAATTTGCTGCTTGCTTACTCCACTTCAGATCTTTCTCAAAGTCTGAGTTTCCACATGTACAAGATAGAAATTACAAAACTCAAAGAAAAGTAATAAAGGGCCTGTGAAATACACAAGGTCATATTTACCTATCACTCAAAAAATTTTAAAGAGCATCTTACTTTGTGATAATAAAGCTAATCTCTGGACTAACTGATGGATGTGTGTGAACAAGTACACACAAACAGACATCTACCAGTAACAGTTTTGCCATAGAAAGCATGAATAAGTGACATCATTAAAAGTTATCATTACTACTTCGTTGGCCTCTTATCATCTGAAATATGGTGCTGTTTGAGTGCTTCCCATAATGCTCCACCAAGAAAGGGACAAAAGAGTCCATGGGAGGATGATGCTGGGTGGAAATAGCTACAGAAGGAAGGCTCTGATGAGCCTCCTCTCTACCCAACACCGTGCCATAGCTTGAGTTGTCCCCTGCACATAAGTCTGTCCTTCTGTCTTAACTGAGATTCCCCAGAAGCAGAACATGAAACAAGGACTCAAATACAAGATGTTTTGGGAGAGGGTGCAGTGAAATTCCGGGAGTCACCAGATACATTATTAATCTAGTAACAACTCAGGGTCTCTGAAGCATAATCATCCTATGGAACTATTGGAGCCAGGGCAGAACATGTACTTTGGAGTTATCCTATTCCTGTGAATTAATTATATGCTTGTTTCCATCATTCATTAATGAGAGTTGGTTGGGCTGAGGTTGAGCCCCAGGCACTTTCAAAATGCCCTATATACCAAAGAAAGCCACCAAGTGAATGGAAGTCAAGTGTGGCACAATGCCATGGTGAAGTCTGGAAACAGGGCGCATGTGGATCAGGCATGACAGAATATATGACAGCCAGTGAAAAGTTTATTAAAGAATGAAAGAGGGAGAGTGCACAAAAATATATAAATGGGCCGGGCGGTGGTGGCGCACGCCTTTAATCCCAGCACCCGGGAGGCAGAGGCAGGCGGATCTCTGTGAGTTCGAGGCCAGCCTGGTCTCCAAAGTGAGTTCCAGGAAAGGCGCAAAGTTACACAGAGAAAGCCTGTCTTCAAAAACCAATATATATATATATATATATATATATATATATATAAAAATGGTTGAGTCTTTGTATCCAGACACAATCTGAATCTGTAGATTCAATCAATCCATCATGGATTAAAAATATTACTTAAAAGTATCAGTGTTTTCAAAGCTTCATGACTATAATTATAGTTATGAGTATAAATGCTAAACATGTATGGATATTTCTATCCCCAACATGACCCCCTAGATCAGTGGTTCTCAACCTTCCTAGTGCTGTGATCATTTAATACAGGTCCTCATGTTGTGGTGACCATCAACCACAAAATTATTTTTGTTGCTACTTTGTAACTATAATTTTGATACTGTTATAAATTATATTGTAAATATCTGTGTTTTCCAAGGATCTTAGGAGACCCCTGTGAAAGTGTGGTTCAACTTCCTGAAAGGTGTCTCAACCCAAGGCTGAGTACCATTGTGGCACAGTGTAATCTCCATCAAAACAGACTTTGCTTTGTCTCTGGTACTACAAGTATTCTAGAGAGTATTTAGCACATACAGAAAGATGCACATAGGTTATATGCAAATACTTTGTCATTTTATATAAAAATCCCAAGGATCCAGAGTTCGGTATCCATAAGGGGTCTGGAACAAATTCCCCATGAATACCAAGATGTGACTGAAAGCTGCATGCATATACACACCTATTGCTCTGAATCTCTGGAGAGCCCTGACTAATAGACACTGCTTCAGGGTTAAGCAACACTGTAGCTGTTAACAACATTCTCTTCCTTATCAAAGACAGCTGCCCTGGGATAGCTTCCATTCCCTGTGTCATACGACGTACCTCTTGCCAACAGTGACTGTGCCTAGCCTATATCATTGTAAGCATCTGAGCACTAACCCACTGATGCCAGACCTAGGCAAGGTATCCTAAAGGCACACTGAGAAGCTCCATGTTTCCAGACACTGGGAATTCAAAGACGAGTCTGGGAGCCTCCACAGCCAAGACTCCAAGACATCAAGGATGAAGGTAATGGAGGTTGACTGACATTTTCCAAACCACGCCTTTTTCCTCCCTGGGTTTGCAGGGGTAGCTGAAAGACAGTGAAGGGGGGTGGTTTTGTTTTGTTTTGTTGCTTTCTTATATTAACCTTGTTGGTCTATTTTAGAGTTTTTGAAACTATTTTATAGTTTTGCCCAATCAAAACAATGCTATACAAATGATCAAGTCTCCCAGATCACCTGAGCAGACCTGCACTTCCTTTATCTCAATTCACCAGTGCCTCCAAATGCCCGAGGATGAAAAGACAGGTGGCTCAGTCAGCAAAGGCTAATAGTTCAAGCAGGTGAAAACGCAGATCGGTCAAATGTCTTTAAGACCTCAGTTTTGTTTTGTTTCAGAGAAATAGAGACATTGGAAGCTGGCTGGAGTGTTGTTACTTCTTTGTCTTTGTATTCAAATATGTCCACCTCCCTAAGGTGACTTTTTCTTAACAACTGCATACATGTCTGCATTTTCCTATAGTAAAACCAAGAACCATAGTTTAATTCCTACTGCTCATTTTTTCCTACAGACTTCAAAGTTATAGTTTCTAGGTAGAATAAAAAGAGTCACCTGGGGGCTGGAGGTCGGAGTGACTTGCTCTGTAATACTTGTATGGCAAACATGAGGAATGAAATTTGCTCCCCAGAACCTATGTTTAAAAAAACTATGTTTAAAAAGTGTGGTGGTATGCACTGTAATCCCAGGGCTGGAGAGACACAAAGGTTCCTGATGCTTGCAGCCCAGCCCACTCAGTGAGCTCCAGGCCAATGAGAGACTCTGTCACAAAAAAGAAGGTGAGTTCCTATAAGCCAGGTTTGTTGTTTCTGTGGGGGGCGGGGGTTGTGATGTCCTTGACCCCTCTAGCTCATATAATCCTTCCTCCCTCTCTTCAGTAAGATTCCCCAAGCTCAGCCTAATGTTTGTCTGTGGGTCTCTGTATTTATTTTCATCAGTTACTGGATGAAGGCTCTCTGATGACAATTGGGGTAGTCACCAATCTGATCACAGGAGACAGTCAGTTCAGGCTCCGTATCCACTATTGCTAGGACTCTTAGCTAGGGTCATCCTTGTTAATTTGTGGGGGTTTCCCTTGCACCAGGTTTCTACCTGACCCTAAAATGCCCTCCGTTTCCAGTCATCTCTTTCAGTACTCTCCTCCTCCACCCACCTCCTAACCCAGTCCCTCAAGTTCCCATCCCCCTCACCTGCTCCCAGTCCACACAGGAGAACTCTTATATCTCCCCTTCCAGGGAGATTCATGCATCCCCCCCCCCCACCTTGGGCCCTCCTTGTTACCTCATCTCTCTGTATCTGTGGATTGTAGCATAGTTATCCTTCACTTTACAGCTAATGTCCACTGAGAGTCTGAACCAACAACCAGAGAGCCTTCATGGAACCAAACTAAGCCTTCTACATATATGTGACAGTTGTGTAGCTTGGTCTACTTATGCAACTCCTAACAATGGGAGCGGGGGTTGTCCCTAATGCTTTGGCTGGCTCCTGGGAATTCCTCATTCTGGGTTCCCCTGCCCAGCCTTAATAGGAGGGGAAGTGCTTAGTCTTACCAAAACTTGATATGCCATGCTTTATTGACATCCATGGGAGACCTGCCTTTTTCTAAACAGAAACAGAGGAGGAGTGGATGGGGGCGCAGAAAGGAGGGAAAGATGGGAAGAGAGGAGGGAGGGGAAACTGTGGTTGGGATGTAAAATAAATTAATTAATTTTTTTTTAAAAAAAGATGGATGGGTACTGAGAAATAACACCCCAAATTGACCCCTTGCCATTACACATCCCCACACATGCCTGCACCCACATGAGCATGCACCCCCATACACACACATACATATGAAAATAAATAAGTAATAGAAAATGTAAAAGGAGTCACTTATTCAAGATTTCAATTGCTATTGTTAGCTTGATATTGGAAGGGTAGCTTGGGCCTTATATGGGGTATGGAAAGGGTTATCACTTCTCTTGATGAAAAATACAGTCAGCAACAGCCACAAATGATATGACTATGCATGAATGGTCATGAGTTAATAAAAATATATGAATGTTATTTAAATAAGGATGCACAGGAGACATGAAGGCAAAGAAGAGAAAGGCCTGAACACAGGTATATCTGATGGCCAGCCTTGGACCTTAACCTTTGTTTTATCAGAGAGAGACATTGGTGGTTGTGTTCAACTGGCCAGTGTGTGCACGGTTTGGAGGTTTGGTTCCAATTATTACTTCCTCTTTGTATTAACATGGCCATATCACTCCCTATATGACTTCATAGTGTCTCTCAGAAGAGAAGATATCATAGTCATGCCTGAAGCTTTTACTTGGGTTATGTAATTTGATTGAGGACCCATTGACCCCATTAACATTAGTAATATGTTAGCATGCCTTAATTGACTGTTTCACTTGAGTCTCTTTCTATAGACATGAGAGGACATGTATCTGGTAACACATGATGCAAAGCAGTGTTACACAGAGAAGACGTATCAAATGCATTTGTGAAGCCAAGAACAGGCAGTCCTACCTGATCCACCTAGAACTGCTACTAACTCAGACCTGTGAGTGAGAAACTTATCTATTTCCACAGCCACTGAGGTTTAGCAGTGTTTTTTACAGTGTCACTATAGTAGAAAATGTCAAATAAAAGCAAAGAGAGGAATTTTAGAGAAGTCAATCCCCCAATATATGAAATTACAACTGAAAAAAGAGAATTTTGAGAATTGTCTTAACAGTGGTTCTCAACCTTCCTAATGCTGCAATTCTTTAATACAGTTCCTCATATTGTAGTGACCCCCCAACCATAAAATTATTTTGTTGCTAATTCATAACTGTAATCTTGCTACAGTCATGAATCATATGTAAATATCTGATATGCAGGATGGCCTTAGATGACCCCTGTGAAAAGGTTGTTTGACAACTCCCCCCACCCCAAGGGGTCACAACCCATAGGTTGACAACTGCTGGTCTATATTCCCTAGAAATTCTTTTTTTGTCCCATGGACACAAGCTAGAGCTCTACAGTGTGTGATTCCCTAAACCTACCATACTTAAGATATTGTTCCACATGCCTGACTTCTAGAGAAAAGAGACATGGATCAAATTCTCTATCAAATCCATACTGTTCCAGTGTGAACAAAACCATTAAACTTTGCTTCTGAAGGCCACTGAGATTCAGGGCTGGCTTGTTTCCTTGGTGCATCTCAAGACAGAGAGTTCTTGGGCAACCTCAGCAAGGGCCATTGAACTTGACTTATTTCCATTTCTCTTTCTTCTACAGACTACAGATATCTTAAAGGAGAAACTGTCTGTGTTCAGGCCTCTCCTTCTCAGATATCATTTCTCCTGTACCTCCTTTAGTTTCAAAGCAGCAGATACAAACCAGGTGCTAGTCATTCCCCTATATCTTGAGGTAAGAAGGAAAAAAAAGTGGTTTGGCCTTTCACTGTACATATTAGGAGACACGTTCTAGAAAGCATGGGGAATGAGGAAGGACAGTTGTGTTTGCAGCCAACAGGTTCCCTGACAGAAGGATGAGACACCACCAACGTGGTACATTCTTCTATTTATTAAACCCTTATTCTCAGTCCATTGCTTTCCACAGCTTATAGACATTATTCCCACCCACATACCCCTTTTGCAGACAAGAAACTTTGTGAGCTAATTGGGGCTCACAAAGAAAAAGCAACGTGTTTAAGATCACCCAGATCGCAGATGACAGAGTCAGAGCTTGAACTTAGGCCTGACTGTATCAAAGCCTTTGGATGTAAACGCCCTGCATGTGGAGATCTGCCTCTCTCTATTCTTCAAGACTTCAAGACAGCCCTCGATGCTGCTTGCCTGATTCCTCTCTACTACAAAAGAGGCACAGGACACAGACACAACAACAAAGTCCCTCCCTGGGGATCAGAAATAGCCAAAAAGAGGCAGATGGTGAGTTTCTGGATGCCAAAGCCCATTCCAAAGAAACGAGTGCCTGCTGTCCCATGAGTTTTAACACTGAGCGATGTGCAAATTCTGCTGGGCTCCTGAGGAAGCATGCCAAGTCTGTTTGCAATTTCGCAGCTCATAGCATACTCATCAGAGGCTTTCCATTCATTCTGCCTGATGCTTCTTGGCCTGTTGAAGGCTTTGCAACTCTGAAAGCCAAAGAGTCCAGGCCTCAGACTCTCAGAAGCTGGCTGTCCTCTTAATTACATCCTTCATGTTGCTGTCCCCTTACTTTGTGCAAAGGAAGGACATCATAGTACAGCTCAAAAGGGCAATGAGCTGATAACTCACTGGGACACTGGGCAGCAACCTCTTCATGTTGCTCATCCTCAGAGTCATTTCTCCCTTAGTCACCAGCCTCAGAATCTCTCACTCTCTGGACAAAAGTCTGTCTTGATCTCTCTGGGAGACACAGCAAGCAGCTGTGGTAAAACTCGATGCCACGATCATGGTGTTGCGCTTTTTCTTGGGATTCTCACGTGGAAGTACTCTACCCTGGGTGGCCTTCCATGTAGACCAGAGCAGTCCCTCTTCCCAGAAAGACAGCTGTGCTGTCCAGCTGTGGTGTCTCAGGAAAGCATGCTGCACAATCATCGAGGATTTTTCCACTTTGAAAGAGTGTAGGCTCTTTTCTGAGAAAGCTGATGATGTTACTGTCGAGTCAATGGATCACTCCCCCAGAAGCACTCTTTTCTCTCTGAGAATGACATCGTTAAAAGGCATGAAGTATGGGGAGAAGGAAGCAGCAGGGACTCTGCCTGTGTGGTAGCAGAATTCTAAAACTGACCCTCAATGATTCCCGCCCTTGTGAAATCCAGTCATCTGACCTTGATCCATGTGAATGTGTGAATATGATGAGAAGTTATGTAGTAAGAGCCAATCAGGTTAAATTAATCCTCTGAGCCTTTCAAAAGCAGACAGTACTATCTCGTGTGTGTGTGTGTGTGTGTGTGTGTGTGTGTGTGTGTGTGTGTGTGAACATGTATGTTTAGGTGTTCTTACCTGTGCATGCATGTATGGAAGCTAGATATAGATGTCAGGAGTCTTCCTCTAGCATTCTTTGCCTTATATTTTGAAACAGGATTGGTTTTGGTATTTAATTGCATCAATTTGGCAACCTAGAATCACCTGGGAAGAGAGTCTCAATGAAGGATTAGCTACATTGGGATGGACAGTGGACAAGTCTGCTGGGCATTATCCTAATTAAGTTAATAGACGTGAGAAGACCTAGCCCATATTGGGCAGCACCATTCCCTAGGTAAGAGGTCCTGAATGGTTTAAAGATGAAAAGATTCAACTGAGTACCAGCAAGCAAGTAAGTATGCATGGCTAATTTCTCTCTGTTCTCAACTGTGGATAAAACTAGTTGTTTGAAGTTCCTCCTTTGACTTCCCCACTATGATGGAGTGTTGTAAGCTGAGATTATAATCTAAAATAAATCCCTTTCTCCCCTAAGTTGATTTTTGTCAGAGTAGTTTTTCACAGCGATAGAAATGAACTAAGACAGTCTTACTGAACCTGGTGCTCACCATTTCATTTACACTGGCTGGCCAGTGAGTCTCCAGCATCCACCAGTCTACCTATGGGTTCATCAAATTAAAAGGAGGCCCATATTGAATTTACAACCTTTCTTCTCCATCCCAAATAATGTCTCTTCTAATGTTTTCAATTCCCTTAAATAGTCTCCTGTTCATGCCTGCTGGAAACAGAAGGCTGCCTTGAACACTCCTCCCTCAGTCATCCACGGTCAGTCCAACACCAAGACTTGTCAACTGTACCCAAAAGTCTTCATCATCTTGCTAGGCAAGGTGATTCATGTTAGTGTTATTTACCAATTCCCTTAGATTTCAAACATTTCCTCCAGAAAGGATGTGAGTCTCATGGGACTTGGGAAATAAACAAACTTCAAGCCTGGGAAAATGAAACTTACAGGATTCATGGGGGTCCCTCACCAAGGTTAGCAGCAAACAATTGAAGGAGATTCTTTGACTTGTTGAGGTATCTATAAGCCATACATGGCACCCCAAGATTGCATCTTTCATGAGTTCTTGTCCCTACTAGGGTGGGGTTTCCAGTGGTGCAGCTACTTTTGAGTTGTCCCCACTTCTGTAAATAACCCCTCACCCATACCCCTGTAAGTAACTCCAATAAACCTGGGTCACAAAGCTGTACTTTAGTCTGTTGTGGGTTCCCTAGATATGTGTGTCAGTGTGTATCATGTCCCTTTAGAAAAAGTTTCCCATAATAACCATTAATTCTAACACTTAAGAGGAAGGCTGAGATAGGTGGATCATAAGTTCGAGGCCAGCCTGGGCTACACAAAGAGAGACCCTATCATACAAACACATACAAATGTTCCTATCTATCCCTTCTCTACTTCCTTATTGATACTGCTGTCTCCAATTCAACTCACTATGTTTGGAGTTTGACAATTGCCTCTAAAATATAGCCCATATCTATTCCTGTTTCTCTACAGTCTTTCCCAGTCTGTGCAGTGTGATACAATCAAGTTCTCATCATAGCCTAACTCAACTTCAAATTAAGTTCTTCACCAAAGAGCAAGGGTCAGGTGTTCTATAATCTCCATGTTAAAAAAATAAATAAATAAATGCTTGTAGTACCTACACAGAACATGTCTTCTCATTTGGAAGTCTTCGTGGGTTTTGCTAAGAGCTGCTTTATTTTTCTTTGTGGTGACCCTACAGTTCTTACCAGAGTTGACCACACAAGAGAACGGGAGGAGTGGTGGGGGAGAATGAAGATGAGATGATAGGATTTCCCACAATTGAAATTCCCTTTTTTTTCTTACAAAAAATTTCCCTTTGGCTAACCTGGGTTTGTTTTTCTTAGAACCAGATAACCCTCAACAGAAATGAAATTCACCTTTTGCCTTTCCTTCTCTATGTAATTTAAAACTCATATTCAAATTTCAATTTGTACAGTCATCACATTTGAAAAACACTGGTGGATTTCCCACACCAAGGATTCATTTTGCTGAGTTCTTTACAAGCAAGCTGTCTCTTGCCAAGTAAAACAAAAATTCCCCAGGTCAATGATATATTTTTAACATTTTACTTGGTAACAACTACACACTTACAGATAAATTATGGAAATAAAAATAACATGAGAATATCCATATACTATTTATTCAGATTCTTTCCATTTTATCTTATCTGTTCTGTCACTAATATTGCTTAACTATGCATCTAGCTACTTAGCTAGATCTATATTTTTCTGAAATATATGATCATAAATTAATTGTAGCATGCATGGCCTTTGGCCTGGGACTATTTCAGGGGATAATTCCTATGAATAAGAATTTTCTGTTAAATGACCAAATCATTTCCCACTTTGACAAATGTGATGTCAGCAACTGTTTTTCCTCTTAACTTATACTTGGTACTCCAGTTTTATCACTTTACCAAGTAATGTCCTGCACTATACTGTCCCTCGCTACTCCAATAGAGGATACACTTAAAGGTCAGATATTGTATTGACTTTTGACCTTTTTAATGGTTTTATTTTTATTAACTATGGTCACTATATTGTCAAATATATCTCCTGAACTTACTCACCCTGCATAACTGAAGTTTTATATTTTTGACCAATATCTTCCAAATCCTCCTCACACCAACTCTTGATAAAAACTGTTCTCCTCTTAATTTCTGTGAGTTTAATATTTTAAAATTTCATATGTAAATAATTTTATGTGATATTTTGATTTGTATGTTTACTATATTTCATTGATTACAGCAACTAACAGATCTATCCATGGTGCTATAAAAAAACAACTTTTCCTCCTTTCTTAAGGTTGCATAGTTTTCCATTATACATATACATGCACATACACAGATAATATGTGTATATATGTGTATGTATATATACATATATGATATGATATTGATATAGTCTTTACCTATTCATCCATTTGATTTTGTATTTTGGCAGTTGTGACTAATACTGCAATAAACATAAACATGGGTGTACAGATATTTCTTCATATTGATTTCATTTCTTTTGCAGATACACCCAGGAGTGCTGAATAATGTTAACCCTGTTTCAAGTTTTCTGTTTCAAGTTTTTGAAGAATGTTCATCCTGTTTTCCATAATGGCTGTACTCATTTAAAAATTCCCACCAAGAGTATGCAAGAATTTCCTTTTCTCCATAAGCTCTCCCCCTTTTGGCTTCTTTTAATATGATCACAGTATCAGGTATGGGTTTCATTGGTGGAGAAGGCCCAACCTTCAGTTGGAAAGTGGTTGGTTACTCCCATTTGTGATACTGCTGCACCAATGGGCATATCTTGCCAGGTTGTAGCTAGATACATTTGTAGCCCACAAGATTGACAGATGGGTAATTTGGTGATTATTTTTATCCTCTGGTAGCATCCATACAGCCTTCCAGCTCCATGAAAGTTAACCTGTAGCGATGAAGCTTTCAGCTGAGAACCAGCTTGATTTCTTCATATTGCATGATTGAAGTAAAAGTGTGGCCAGACACTTTAAATAATATAAATATTTTGTCCTTCATCAAAATGCCATCTAGTTAGAATCTATCTGATTCAAATTGTACCATGATGTTGCAAAATGATAAATCCCCAACTACAATACTGCCCCAAACAAGCTAGTCAGCTTTGGGTGATTTTTTTTAATTTATTTATTTTATGTATATGAGTGTTTTGCTGGGATGTGTGTCTTTGTACCATGTGTGTCTGTTGTCCACCAAGGCAAGAAGGAGTTGTCAGATCCCCCAGAATTAGAGTTACAGATGGTTGTGAGCTACCATGTGTGTCTTAGGAACCAAACCTAGGTCATCTGCAAGAGCAACAAATATTGTTAACTGCTAAACTATCTCTTCAGCCCCTACTTTTGGCATTCTAATTGCTAAGAGCCTTCCTTTCTCTTCTCTTTATTCATTTATGACATAAATTTATGAGTTCCCTTTACCTAATGTTTTATTGTTTCTTATGTTTACCATTGGACTTAATTATCTTTGTGCTCAGATTGCTTGAAATTTGGCTAATGATAGCCTGCCTGCTCACATAAGAACTTGAGCCCTCATAATAAGAAATTACATATATACACACATTTTTGTATGTATGCACACTGTGTGTGTTGGGGGGAGGAGGTTTTTACTTTATGCTCTAATAAAATGTCTCTGTGCCCATCCTAGTATGGAACACAGAAAGCCCTAAATTAGAGAAGTCCTCAGTGTGTGGCTGACATGAGCCAGCTAAGCCAAAGACCCCAGAGATTAAGATCTGTGGAGGAATAGCGAAGCCTTCCTCCTGGGGTGAAGTTCAGAAGCATGGTAAAACTTTCCTTGGGGGACCAAGTTTGTTGAGTGTTGACAATGTGTGCACCATAGCTTTCAGGATCCCTGGCCTGGATGTTTATGGTCTGAATACTGCTTCCTGCTGAGATCATTCCTACTTGGATTAGCTAAACCTGCCTCCTTGATCCAGATATATGCCACAAACTCTGCCTCCTTTTTTATCTGTGTACAATAACCCCACCTCTCTGTCCAACTCTATATAATAAATATGCTGCACTTCCAGGGTGCTGTGGTTTCTCCAGCCAAGAGCTCAGACCACCTGATCCCAGCTTTACGCCTGTATAATGTCTATGTGTGTCTTTTCTTCATTGTCTTACTACCTTGGTCAGGTCTGTCCCTGGAGCCCCGCTGGATGTAGCAACCTGAAATCAACCATTTCTCTTGATAACATTTTTAAACTGAAGTACTATGCATTGGGTTTCTTAAAATGGAATACATTTATATCTACTTGATTCATTATCAAAATATTTTAGTATAATGCCTAAAGACAAAAACAAAGACATTTCAGTGGAAAATTCTTCTAATGGCCCATTTCCCCTCTGTTCTTTGGATAGGAAGGCAGAGTGCAATGTGGGTTGAATTCTACTCATTGGAAATCAATGTATTATTATCCTAATCTTCTGAGAGTCAGTGCTTGGCAGGTTTCCCCAAACTTTAATATGAGTTACAATGCTGGTGATCAGCTAATCCAATAAATTGCTCAGTTCTTCCAGTTCACTTAGACCAAATATGATCATTCTTTTAAAAAAAATGCAAGCTTGTTGGAATTCATTTCTTCATCTACAAGTATAATGATTTTGACTAATTTTACACAAAAATATTGCCATGTGTGGGCCCCATAAATCTGCCTAGTTTTGTTACTTGCCATTCTCCCCAGCTGCTCTGAACTTAGCAGAAATTTTCCAACTCAAAAAATAAGCTGTTATGTGCTGTAATTTCCTCTTTGAGGGATTTTTTTTAATTTTGTCATTATATTTCTTACATTTCAAAATATATTAAACACATCTGATTCAGTGCCCAGGAAACAATTGTTTCCACTTTTAGCAATGGAATTGAAAATGTAGAGCTTGAGTGTTAGGATTGCATTTTTGCTTAGATTTTTACAAAACAAGTGTTAATATCTTATCTAATTATATTTATCAGATTATTTCTCTTGGGGATTAGAAGGTTCATGAAAATTCAAACAAATTAAAAAACAAAGAACATTATCTTTTCCTGTCCCACACATATTCCGTGCTGAATGAACTCAGCTACTCTTTACGTGATACGTAATTAAGCTGATGTGATAGGCTTAGTCAGTATGAGTCAGGCTCACGCAACCTCATATAATATAGTAACTAAGAAACACAGAACAGAATGCCAATGGCTAAATGCTTCAAGTAGAATATGTTGGTATGTGAACTTTACCATAGGCCAGGCTATTGTTTGCATGAAACCCAGAAGAGATAAAACATAAAAAGTAAGATTTCTTTTTTTATTAAGAAAAAATTTTTATTCATTTTATATACCAAAGTTCCCCCTCTTCCCTCCTCCCATCCCCCCAGCCTTTCCCTCTCATCCCATCCCCCATTCCCTCCTACAAGAAGGTAAGGCCTCCCATGGGTAGCTACATTTAGCAGAGGCGGGTCCAAGCCCCTCCCCCTGCCTCAAGGCGGTGTGTGCGAGGTGTCCCATCATAGGTAGTGGGCTCCAAAGAGCCTGCTCATGCACCAGGGGTGGATTCTGACCCTAACTGTCATCACAGAGCCTTTCTCCAGTAACTGATGGAAGCAGATGCAAAGATCCACAGCCAAACACCAAGCTAAGCTCCAGGAGTCTAGTTGAAGAGAGAGAGGAGGGATTCTATGAGCAAGGGCATCAAGATCATGATGGGGAAACCTAGAGAGACAACCAAACCAAACTAGTGGGAACTCACGAAATTTAGATCAACAACTGTGGAGCCTGCATGGGACTGGACTAGGCGCTCTGCATAGCGAGACAGTTGTATAAGATTCCTTATATAGCTAATAACTACAGTGAAATGTTAGTTCCCGTGCCCTGAAATCGGCCTTTCCACGCACATAGTTCAATGGGTTTCAGTAGATTTACAGACTTGTCCATTGAGCCCCGTCATCTAATTACAGACATTTTATTTACCCCCAGCAGAAAGCCACAGACATTGATACTCACTTCTTTTTTGCCCCTGTTGCCTCAACTCCATCCGCCATGAGTGAACTGTCTTGTGTGTATTGGTCTATTGACCAATATGAATTCTATATGAAGAGTTCATATGAATGGAATTAGAGAGCACATGGATCCTCTCACCTAGCAAAATGTTTTCAACTCTTGATGCTGTGGCATGCTTCATTATTTTATGGTCAATATTTTTGTGTTTACATACAGCATAAATTTATTTCTCCTTTCATCAGCCAATAGATCATTGAATTGTTTCAAGCTTTTTATTATAATGCTATGGATATTCATGTACAGGTATTTCTATGGACATGCATTTTCACCTTTCAGTTCCTTGGGAGTAGAGTTTCTAGATCATATGGTAATTCAATGTTTAACTATTTTTGACAAGCTTTTAGCCAAAGCAAGTGCTCTATTTTATAGTCTCTCCATGCCAATATGAACATCCAATTTCTCCATAGTCATATCAACTCACTTTATCAGCTGTCATTTTCATTGTATCCATTCTAATCTATGTAAATGGTAGTTCATTTTACTTAGATTCTCATTGCTCTAATAATGAATGAGTTTGAAAATCTTGTGATGTTATGTATTGATCATGTGCAGATTAGGGTTTTTTATTGAAAATAGATTCTTCTCTCATCCAATACATCTCAACCACAGTTTACCCTCCCTCCCCTTCTCCCAGCTCCCTCCCATCTCCCCTTTCCCCCAAATCCACTCCCCCTTTGCCCTTCAGAAGAGAGCAGGCCTCCAAGAGACAATAACCAAACACAACTAAACAAGATACAATAAGACAACAAAAAAGTCCTCATAGTGAGGCTGAACAAGGCAACCCAATAAGAAGAAAAAGTGTCCCAAGACCAGGCAAAAGAGTCAGAGGCACACCCACTCTCACTGTGAGGAGTCCCACAAAAACACCAAGCTAATAGCCCTAACATATACACAAAGGCCCTTGTGAAGACTAAAGGAATGTCTATTCAAGTTGTTGCTGATTTTCAATACAGTAGTTCTTTTTATTGACTTCAAAGAGCACTTGAATATCTTGGATACAGTTCCATTATATGATTTATGAATGTTTTCTTTCCATCAGTGAGTTGTCTTTTGACTGATATGCTGTGAAGCAATGAAGTTCTTAATTTTAAAGAAGCCAAATTAATTATTTAATTAATTAACTAACTTTGTTATTTATATTTTGGGTACTACAACTGAGAAACTGTGTCCTGATAAGATGTAATAAATACTTCTCTTTTTTTTGTTTTTGTTTTGTGTTTGTTTGTTTTTGGTTTTTTGTGTATGGGTTTTTTTGTTTTTTAGTTAATAAGAAGAGTTGAGCACTAGGGAGATGGCTTGTTCAAGGAAGCACTTGTCTTGCAATTACAAGGACCTGATTTCCATCCTGAAACCCCACATTGTTAAAAGTCAGGTATGGTGACACACTAGAAATTCAAGCTCTGGGTAGGAGGAAACAGGTAGATTTCTGGAACTCCCTGACCAACCACCTTAGCCTACTTGGTGAGTTTCAAGCCAGTGAGAGACCCTGGGTTTTTTGTTTGTTTGTTTGTTTGTTTGTTTGTTGTTGTTTTTAAGTGAATGTTGCCTTAAAATCAATACTTGAATCTATCGTCTGTGGCCTATACACACACATGCACATGTACCTGTATATATTCAAATAATATAAACATAGACAAAAAGCATTAAATAATTTCACCTCTCAAAATTTTGTTTTTACCCATTTTGAGTTAAATTTTGCATCTGGTATAAGAAAGGAATCAAGTTTCCTTCTTTAGCATGTACCCAATACCATTGGTTAAGAGAAAAAAAAATAATTTTTTTGAGACAGTATCTCACTATAAAGCCCCAGCTAACCTGAAACTCACTGTCCAACAAACTGGCCCCAAACTCATAGAGATCCTGCTGCTTCTGCCCCCACCCTCACACCCCCACCTCCACCCCTGCCTCTGCCTCTGCTTCCTACATGCTAGTATTAAAGATGTGTACCACCATACCCAGCAAGGAAACTATCCTTTTACTGTCTGTCGATCTTCATACCTTGAGTTCCTTCTCCAGACCATGCTCTGGCTCTTTCTCAGTTGCTAGCTTTAATAAAGCAAGCTTCTTTGTTATGGGTTTCCCTATAGAGGCAAAGAGTTTAGAACAAAAGGCCTTAGTCTGTCAACCACAGGAAGACCTAGGTTCTGGCAGTAGCCTATGACAGAGCTTAGGGATACATGCTGTCCCAGTTAAGCCTTGAGGTGGCCAGAGCATGACAGATTATTTTACTGTAGCCTATGAAAACCCTGAGCTGAAGAGTACAGATAAACTCTTCCCAGACTCCCGATACACACACATACAGAAAAAAAAAAAAATGTTTTTATATTATACCACTGAAAGTGGAAATGATTCACAGTTGGTGTTTATATGGTGTGTGTGTGTGTGTGTGTGTGTGTGTGTGTGTGTGTGTGTGTGTGTGTGAACCTTGGGTATCTTCTTCAACTGCTCTTCACCTTTTTTTTCTTTCTTCCTTCCTTCCTTTCTTCATTCCTTCCTTCCTTCTTTCTTTCTTTCTTTCTTTCTTTCTTTCTTTCTTTTCTTTCCTTTTCTTTTCTTTCTGAGTCTGGAGCTCTCCATTTATGGTAGGCTGGCTGGCCAGCAAGCTCTTAGGCTCTGTCTCTATGCCTCCAGATGTGCACCACTACACCTGGCTACTAAAAATTCGAACTCAGGTTCTTATGGTCACATGGCAAGCACTTTATCCACTGAGCCATCTCCCTAGTTCTAGGGAAGATTTATTATTTGAAAATTGGTAGGCAATACATGCTACAACGTAGGGTTTGTTTTTTTCTATTGTCCTTTATTCTACGCTGCAGTTCTTCAATACATGGAAAATGTCAAAAGCAAATAAAATTATTACCAAACTCGGGTTTTTCAAATCCTTTCTTGCAGCTGTGTCTTTCCATGCCCTCATGACTGTTCAATTATTGGAATGGTCCAGTTCTACTCAACACCCCTTGGTCTCATTTCCAGTGCCTCATCTGGAAGTTTGGTGTCTTACCACTAAATTGTACCTTCTCATTCTCAAACTCCTCCAATTTCCTGGTGTTAACCAAAGCCAGAGTGTTTCAAACCCACATCAATGTCTTATTGAATGGAAGAAACTCCTGCTCTCATCTCCCCCCCCCCCCACCAGCATCCTGCTCTGGGTGGATGCCATTTCCTAGTGACGGGGTCTTTGGCCAATTATTTAAGCCCTCAAAGCCCCAATATCTTAATTTCTTAAATGAAAATAATACCTGCCTCAAAATTTCTGGAAAACTGTTGAAATGCTACAGAGAAAAGTAGCTGGCTTTTCTTCATTCAGCACTGTTCTCCACTACTAAACCAGGGTTACTCTCAACATGACCCAGCCAGGGGCATGCCAGTAAGGGCAGAAAAAATTATATCTGGAAGAACTAGCTGGAAGGAGCCCAGGATGTTCTCCTAGCATGTAAATTTGGGGGTGTTTGATCAAAGTGGCTAGAATATAAGACTGGATAAGTAATATTTCTTTGAATTAGGGATATTTTATTTAGCAGGTTGCATCACTCTAGCAAGAGACTGAGGGGAGGAAAGGGATACAAGTATGGCTGTATGCAAGTTAGAAGCCTAGAATATACAAGGTTGAAGTTCCAACCTTGCAGAATGGCCTGGGTTTCCCTAGGAGATGGTAGAGGAGGAAGAAAGAAAGAGGTGGACGTGTATGGGCACAATTCAAAGGGCAAATTATTTACATCCAGAAGATCCACCAGCGATGCACATTCCAAGAAAAGCTCAAATGCAGGGACACCATCCCTACAGGGCATCAGGAGTGCCCTGAATTTGAGAATGATTTTGAGAGACAGTTGGGGGGAGATATGGGAGGAGTTAAAGGTGGAGGAGCAACAGGCATCACTAGGAGGTGTGGAGACTAGGGATGATGGGAAGTGAGGGATCATAGAGCACAGCTTGATGCCATTCACAAAAAATGGTGGTACTGTGTGGATGACTATTAAACAGGCTCCATAAGACCGAGACTTTCATCCACAATTGTAGGAAGGAGAATTCATGAATCTGAGTTCAGTCTGTCAATAAAAAAAAAAAAAAAGAATGGCAAAAATCATGTACTTCACTAATTCTCAAGTAATTCACCATTCTGGTTACTCCATTGCCATTTTTAGAATTCATTCTGCAGCCCCTGTGAAAGTCATAAATATTGGCAGAGCAAAATTCTGGCTCCACAAATACAAACTTAAAGGTTCTCTTTCAGTTAGAAGTATGCCATGTAACTGTGTCTTTAATCAGCCTTGGTTGGGCATCTGTTTAAGCAGCAAGTAACAAAAACTCTGGGTGGAAAATTTTTCTCTGTAACTACAGTGTAATCAATATCTACAAATGCTTTGACAGTTATGTGTCTATAATCTTGACATATTGGCTTGACATTTCGTATCTCAGCAACGTGGATGCCTGCTTCCAATGCTTTCATCAACACAGAATCCCAGATGACAAACTCTTCATCTAATCCATAGGTCCCATGACATCATGAAACCAGAATGGGGTTTACAGTATAATTCCTAACTGCATTCTAAATACTTATTCTTTGTACCACAGGTAAGCGTAGCTCTTCTTCCACTCAGCAAAGATGTTTCTTTTTGCAACAAATGAAGACCATTACAGGTATCCACAACTGGCCAAAATGCAGAGAACAACAAACCTGAAGGTACCCAATCCAAATTAATGCATCTAAAGTACAACCCTACACTTAAGGTTCAGAGAGCATTATAGAAGGTGGGTGGAAAGACGGCAAAGCAAAAGGACCAGGAAGTCTGCTCCAGATTAGTATCTTCTGTATATGACAGGAAATCTCACAAATAGGTCACCTGACCAAGAACAACATGAGGACAATATAACAGGTTAACACGGATGAGGGGAATTTCACAAGGCCCCAGACCTAGAAGGAGAGCTTCAGACAATGAACACCTGCTGAGAGAAGAAGGACACGCCCCCTGATTGTACATAATAATAACTGAAGAAGTCTTAAATTTAGAGGGGGAGGGTATGAGAGAGTTTGGGTGGAATGAAGCACTATTCATGTATGAAATTCTTAGACAAATTTTAAATTTTTTTAATAAATAAATAGCAGGGTTTAGCACTCCACAACAGCTTTGAATGTCAACTCTGCCACTCCACAGTCTCATCCCAGGCATATTTGTTACCTCTTATCATTTCAATGTGCTCATCTGTAAATAGGAGATATATGGAAGTTCATTCTAGGAAATATATGAAATAATATCAACTGGCAGCTGGTTAACAAAAGCTGGCTCCAGTGGGGTGCTTCTCATCCATTTCCATGCTCCACAGAGCTTGCAGTTTACAATCCTGAGCACCGAGGGATCCGGCCAGCAAAGGCCAACCAAGACAGTCCAGCTTTCAGTCTCCTTCCATTTATTTTATCAGAAAAGCCAGGAGGGCAGAACACAACTCTCTTATGTGAATTCTCTTCCTAAAAGTTCATACCTATTTATATACTTCATTTGTGAGATCACTTAATATGAGGTATACCCACTTAAGCAGGTGTTCGTATCAATATTGAAGACCTGTTGTTTGTTGGTACAATTCTGGGCAGTCCTCAGAGTGTATTTATCTTTCATAACTGAATTTCACACCCAGCTCTCCATTTCCGCTTCTCCAGATTCTGGCAAACACAATTCTATATATCTCTCCTATGATTTTGGACAAGCATTCAAAATAACCTATGAAATACCTGAATTTTCATTTCTGGAGAATGTTTTGATCCACTTAGAGGGCCGTTGACATGACCTTTTCCCTGCTTGGACCAACTATAGTCCTGTACATCTCGCCATCAGCTCCTGTCTTGGCCTTCCTCTCTCTTCATTCTGCAATATTGCTTTCTTACCATCTATGCCACTGTTAATTCAGAGCAATGAACACTAGTGAAAAATCTGTTTATAATGACGTATGGCACAGCTTCTACCTGTTTATCCATGTAATGATAAATAGCCTCAGGAGTAAGTAATAGGTGGAATCAAGTCACTTTGGGCCTGTGATTCTACGTCCTAAGCTACAATATTGTAACGTAAGTGACTATTAGAGACAGAACATAATGCTATGGTGAGATCTTTGTTAGTGTGGTGTGGTGTGGTGTGGTGTGTGTGTGTGTGTGTGTGTGTGTGTGTGTGTGTGTGTGTGGTGTGGTGTGTGTGTGTGTGTTGGAGGCATGTGTGCACATGAGTGTGAGGATGCCTGTAGTCATATGGCCAGAGGATGACAGCAGATGACCTCCACCTTGTCCCCCTGAGGATGTGTTTCTGACTGAATCTGGAACTTGCCATTTTTCATCCAGTTTGGCTGGCCAGGAAACTCCTAGTGATGGTCCCTTCTCTGTGTCCCAGTGCTGTGGTCACACGTACACACAGCCACACCCAGGTTGTATGTGGATGCTGGAGATCTGGACGGGTGCTGATGCTCAAGCAGCAAGCACTCCTGATGACCATTTCTGCGGCCTCATCTTCGTTATCGAGTAAGAAGGCGCTTTAAAGAAAGATGTGTCTTGGGGCTGGAGAGATAGCTCAGCTGTTAAGAGAACAGGCTGCTCTTCCAGAGGACCCAGGTTCAATTCTTAGCACCCACATGGCAGCTCACAATGACCTGTATGTCTACATGGTTTGTAGACATACATGCAGGCAAAACCCACCCACATAAAATAAAAATAAATAAATCTTAGAATGAAAGTTGCTTCTTAAATAAGGGTGGCTGATAAATGGCATTTGATGGCTTTCTGAAGAAAAATTGCAAATGTATAAACCAGTCAGTCTCAATAGGTAGCAACCTCTCCCTCCAACATTTAATAAGGACTAGAGACAACTTTTTGATGAGAGGGAGGCTGTGTTGCTGGTAACTACCACCAAGGGACTGAGCTACTAGGAAATAGCCAACAGTGCACGGGGTAGTCTTTGCAATGGTTTCCGTGTGGCTTATTTCTACCAAGGCTCATGTGGAAATTTAATGACCAATATGGCTATGTTGGGAGGTAGAGACGTTGAAAGGATTAATATCCTTCCCACATACTTGCTTTATCCTTGTGGACATGGATTAAGTCTTATGAGAACAGTTTGGTATACACTAAGTCAGTACCTTGCTCCCTTTCTGTCTCCTACAGGTGCCACATGACATTCCCACAACAGTCTCATGTTCTCTCATGTAATGTAATCTGCTATGCTGGGGCACAGGATGAGCCCCTACAGGATCACCAGCAGATCCTGAATCTCTATCTTTCAGAAATGTGAGCCTAGATCTATTTTTCCTTCATAAACTGTCCAGCATCAGATATTCTGCTATAGCAACAGAAAAAGTATTGACAGCCCCCATAGCAAAAATAATGCGGCGTAAATGTCAATAACGCCAATGTGAAGAAGTACTGGTCAGTTTCTGCCCTGCCTGGTTTGGGGGGAATAAGGTCTGTTCACATTCAAGGATGTGGACATAGAATTCATCCTGGGGACAGAGATGCTGGGACTATGCAGACGCTTTTATACAGAGTAATACTGGGGAAACTACAGAAGTTGAGTCTTCCTACCTCTGTCTTCTCCTTATATCCAAGGTCTGTTCCCCTGGAAGAATAGCAAAATTCATTCCAGAAAGTGCTATGTGGAAGATTCAGAAACCGTGTTTTCGAGTAGCAACCTTTAGGGAAGGTGGGTGAGTGAAGAGCATAGAGAGTGTAATGACAGAAATAACCAGCATATAACAACTGCCATGACATCGCTCCCCAAAAAAGATCAAGAATATCACACAGCTCTCAGAAAAAAAATAATCACTTTATATCTGCTACCTTGGCAGAGGTAAAGAAATGCCCATGTCATGGTTTGAGTCAGAGCTTTACTCTAGCCATAACTTTGAAATTTCTGAAAACTAACACAAATTCAAATACACTTCATCAGAAATGTTTTAAATATGAAATTTCATTAAACTAAGTAAAGAGAATATTTCTAAATATGACCTGTTTGAGAACACCTTTGCTAAAAGGGCATTATTGTGTCATCAACAGTTGATTCCACCCCTCACCAAGTTATGCAACTTAGATAATATAAGAAGACTTTGTCAACTCCTTAGTACTTGAAGGACACTTGGGTGTAGGTTTTATGAAAATCTCTTCATGTGATGACCGGCCACACTAGTGGAAGCCCATGAACTGTAGACTGTGGAGCCCCCATGGGACTGGACTAGGCCCTCTGGGTACAGAAGAAGGTTGTTTGGCTCGAACTGTTTGGGGGGGGCACCCAGGCAGGGGGAATCAGGATCCATCCCTGGTGCATGGGCAGGCTTTTGGGAGCCCAGTACCTGTGGTGTGACGCCTTGCACAGCCTTGGTGCAGTGGGGAGGGGCTTGGACTTGCCTAGGCTCAGTGTGCCAGGCTCTGCTGACTCCCCATGGGAGACCTTGATTTGGGGGATGTGGGGATATGGGATGGCTTGGGAGGGAGGAGGGTTGGGAGGAGAGAGAAGGTGGGATCTGTGGGTGGTATGTAGAGTCAGTAGAAAATTCTTAATAAAGAAAAATTTTAAAAAAAAAAGAAAGAAAATCTCTTCATGTGTAATGAAGCTGGAAATGTTTTTTTGTTTTTGTTTTTGTTTTTTCAACAGAGTCTCACTGTGTAGCCCAGGCTGGCCTCAGACTCCCAGAAATCCACCTGCCTCTTTCCTAAATACTTAGATTAAAGATATGCATCACCACACTGATCAGGAAGGCTTTCATGACATGCTCTATACTAGATTATTTAAACGAGAGAACCCATCAAGATATCAAATCAGACATGCAGTCTTTAATCGTGGATCAAATCTTAATAGTCCTCAGAGCATTCATTTTCTAGAGGATCAATAAAAATGTTATAAATGTGCAAAAGTCTTTTATCAGTGCTCAAAGCAAGACAGCCGCCGACAAGTTGCTTTGACCATCAGAAGCAGAGTCCTCACTTGAACCCACAGAGGAACAAAGGGCAGGAGAAGAACCCGACGTTTCGGCCACCACCTTGTGTCTGCACGTCAGCTGCTAGCACACAGATAAATTATTGCTCTTCCGATTGATTTTATGATTTTTAATTATGAGTATTGCCTGGGCTTGTGCACTTGAGTGCTGGTGGCCCTGGAAGTCAGGAGCCCTACCCCCCTCCCCAGAAGTTTCAGATTCCCCTGGAGCTGGAGTTATGGACAGTTGTGAGCCACTGGCCATAGGCACTATAGCATTGGCTTAATATTTGATAAACTAGCTCATCATCTAGCCAAATTAATAGAGGGTCTCACATCTCTAGAATGTTGAAGACTATACACACAAAAGCTTAGCTATGGAGTTCTTGCTACATGCTGCTCTGGGACCCAGACAAACAGCAGTAAGTTTTGTCCACCACTTTATTTATCCATTCCTTGAGAATTTCATGTATGTATACAATGTATTTTGATTATATCCACTCCCTACCCCAGTCTTCCAATATCTCCCATTGAGTCCAATAAGATCATGGTTGGGGGAGAGGGGGGCATCCACTGGAGCATGAGTAACCTAAGAGAAACTAAACCCCTAAGAAAACTGACTCTGCCTCCCCCAGTGGCCATCACCTGCCAATAGTTCTCAGATGTGGGGAGTGGGGTGGCTGGGAACTGCTCCCTCATTCATGCTGGAATGTTTGCTGGCTTGCCCTAGTGCAGGTCTTATTCAGACAGTCCCAGCTTCTGTGAGTTCGTGTTGAGTTCAACAGCCAGATCATGTGCAGGAAACTATGCTTCACAACAGTCCTGTTCAACCACACCATTTTTTATTGTATCCTACTGTATTTTCTACTCTGTGAACTTGCTCTAGTCATTTTTAATTAGATGAAGCTGAAATCCATTCCTTTTGTAGGAGCAAAGCTGGACTCCTCAGCCTTGTGCTTCTCTCATGGAGTTGCCACTAAACCACACACTACCAGGTTGGAACAAGTAAGTGTCTATGATTGTCTGCACAGGCTAGGTGAGGAAGGAAAATGATGGACCTATGAAGTAAAGAAATTCCCTCTAGCAAACTTCTTTGCTGTTGGGGAGCAGGGAAGGGTAAAATAGCCCTGGAAACAAGTAGATTAACTTGGGTTGGCCAGTGCTACGACCAAGGCCCTAGAGTTTCTGATATTAATGAATGACTCTAAGTTTGTGACCTGCCCCCATCTGCCAGCGTATGAGCCTGTTTCAACCTGGAGTTAATTGGGATCAACATTTTATTGGCCAATATATCTTAAAAAAAAAATACAACATCAACAGAATGCTACCTTTTGCTTATGTGATATCTTTTCATGGCTGCAGATGCCATTGTTGCCTGGCTGTCCTTGGGGGTATCTATTTCTATTCAACTCACATACAGGGGGGAATGGCAAAACAAAAAAATTACTCCAGTCAAGTCTAGGTTGTTGGATGCAATGGCTAAACTTGGTTATCAACTTGACAAGATTTGTGATGAAATAAAATGTAAATCAATGGGCACTCCTGTGAGGTACTTTCCTAATCAGATTATTTGAAGCAGGAAACCCCACCCTAAATGTGGGTGTATCTTCTGGTAGCAGCCCTGATAAAAGGGCATGGAAGAAGGAAACTTTGCTTCTTGCCTGTTTGCTATCACTACTGCTGGCAAGTTCATCTATCCTGTCCCTGCTGCATTTCTTTACTGATACTAAAATCAGCTTCTTCAGCCTTTCAACATAGACTGAAGACCAGTAGCTCTCCAGAAATCATCCAGGCCTTCAGCCCTAGATTGGGACGGCTGAGACATCCAGGTCTGTGGACTGGATGCAACTACTGGATCCTCAACCTCTTCGGTGTGAGACACCATCTGAATTACCCAGACCAGATGGTATAAGAAAACCAAATAAGCCAGGCGGTGGTGGCACACACCTTTAATCCCAGCACTCGGGAGGCAGAGGCAGGCGGATCTCTGTGAGTTCGAGGCCAGCCTGGTCTACAGAGCGAGATCCAGGAAAGGCGCAAAGCTACACAGAGAAACCCGGTCTCGAAAAACCAAAAAAAAAAGAAAAAAGAAAAAGAAAACCAAATAAATCTCCTCTATATATTAACCTGTCAGTTCTGTTCCCTAAAAGAACCCTGACTAATACTGGGCAGATGCGTTTTCAGAGTTACTTGTAGGAGCGTAAGAGGTTACTTAGAGTAGCATAGATAACCAATGGGCAGTTGTACATCTCTCCTTTCAACAAATGTTAGTGGGGGGAAGGGGCATGATGAGACTCTTACCCCTGTCCAAAGCTGATCTCTGGAACCCTGCCTTAAGGAGAGGCAGTTGTGTACATGAATTTAAAAGGCTTGTTTTTATTGATTGCTTGCTTTAATTAATTTGTCCATGATGATTCGGACCTGTGGTCTTTCTCCTCAAATCTTTGGGATAAACATAACCAGGAAATCAGGCAGTGATCGGAACTGCATGGCAAAAGCTCATCTCCAAGAAGCAAAAGGGGAGTAACTTCATGACCTTTTATGGGTCATTTACATAGTTCCTCTTCTAAGTTCATAGAAGGCTCAGGCTGTCTCAAGAGAATGCTCCCTTGATTAAATGAAACCCACTGGGCTATAGGATTTGGGTCTTCCCTCTATTGGTACCCTTCACATATTAATCTTTTAATCTCCACCTCCACTTTGTTTGATATTTTGCCTCAGTATTATTTGCAATAATTGGCATTAAATCAATTCATACATAGTTATGATTTGATATGCCTTTCCATAAAACACACTTCATACACATTCACAAAGTGGAACTTTTTTTTTTTCGTTTAGTGGCATCCTAACTTAAGTGGGCCCGTCTTCTGTTAATAGTCTTAAAATTTCTCCCAGGCTGAGGCTGATGCTGTGGGTGATGACTTGAGCAGAAGATATGGCTGGAAATTGCTCCTTCTAGTCAACCTGTCTGACGGATGTGGCCACACCACTGTCGCCTGTGCTGCAGGTTGTCAGGGCTGGTTTGACATTCCTGTGCTCTCAGCTATAATTTTGGTCTTTCCACCAAGGCAATTTTATTTCCTGACAGGCACTACAGTTTATGGAAGCCAATGCTATTGGGAAAACATTCCAAATGCACAGGTTATGTGGTTGGTGGAAAATAGACATTAATGGAAAAGGGACTAAACCCAAAGTCTCTTCCGAGTGCTATTTTGGAATTTCTGGTTTTCCTGTGGAATTCCAAGTCAGTAGTGATTGCAAAACCAAAAAGACCAAATAGAATAGTAGAATTGCAAAGGACCAGGAGCCATCTACTTAGCAAATAGGTAAGTCTACCTTGTACTTCATGGGTTTTCACTTTTAAGTCAGAAGACATGAGTAATGTTGGACAGTATGGGAGTGATGGATTTGAATATCTGTATTTTTCCTTTGTTTCAAATCAGCATCTCTGTGTCTATGACCAGACCCCTTAGAAAGATTTCACGTCTATAGCCTTTGGACACAGGACATGTTCAGACATGTAGAGGCTGCTCTTATGCAGCCCGTGGCTGCCAGCGCCACCTAGCTTCTACATTTCTCCAATTCAACCATTTTAGAAAATGTTCTATGAACCCTCATCGGAGTTCAGCACCCACCTCACAGGTTCTGAATGATGGAGGCTGGGAGAGAGTCAGAGCAGCCAAACTTCACCAAGTGATTATCCTGGGGAAAGGCATGTTCTCTGATTCTGTGCAAGTTTAGGTAGAATTGACACTGTTTCTCAATGCACTCCCTGCCTGTCTTTGTTTGATAAATCTTCTCATTTGAAGCAATTGGCTAATATGCAGAAAAGTGGCTTCCAAATTTTAGCTACTAGGCTCTAAACAGAGATGAATTCTGGGAGAATCTTTATAAGGCTCACACTACAAGAATACTCCCCCATGAGGGAGATTAAAATGTGTCATTCATAATGTGCCACTTGTCACAGGATTATTTTGATCTACAATTGAGAAACAATCTCTCCTCTCTCACATTTTCCTAATCACAGAGAATAAATTCTCCTTCATGAATATGTCTCCCTCACACATACCGGAAGATGAAACAAGCTTATCATAGAGACAAGAGGCCCCCTTCATAACTCTAGATAGTAGTCCACTCCTAGCTCTCTCTGGTTTCATTTCCCCACAGCCAACCATAGTTCAAAACATTAAATGGAAGAGTTCACACATAATCAATTCATAACTTTCAAGTTAGTCTGTGTTAGCCTTCGCTCACCGTGACAAAAATAACTAAGATAAGTTAGAAAGGAAGCTTGTGATTGCAGAAGTTTAGTTCTACAGTTAGTTATTTCCATTGTTTTGGGGTCTATGGTAAGAGAGAACATCAAGGCAAGGAGAAAAGTTATCATCTCAGGGTAGCCAGGAAGGAGGTGGAGGTGGACCAGGATGTGAATGTAGCCTCTCCAAAAATACACCCCTAAGGACCTACCTCTTCCAACTAGGCCCCATCATTAAAGAGACAGGCCATTAAATTATGATCTCCTTAATAGGTTAATCCATAGAGCCCTCATGATCTAATCACCCATTAAGATCCCACCTTTGAGCACTGCTGAACAGAAAATATCTTAGGGAGACATTTCATATGCAAACCATAGCACATACCATTTGGATTACATGAATAGACTCCACGTCATCCATTTTGTACAGCTGGAGATGTGACTCTTCCCTTGTCCAAAGTACCTACACTGTGCACACTGCCTGCATATTGGCACTTTGTAGCTGTGACTGCTATACAAATAGCTGTTACAATACTGAAATGCTTGTACATAAATATTTACTTTATTTAGTATTGGCTACAAAGCACAGAAGCAATGATGCTGGCACTTTATAACCGCATATTGTTATAATTTTCCCATTTGACTATCAATTATTATCAGTAACTTTTTCCTATACCCAGTTGATGAATTGAATTTATCTATTGTAGGCAAGCATATATAGAAAAACAGTGTATATGGCATTCAACACTACTCATGGATTCAAGCATGCATTGGGGGTACTGGAATTCACACCCTGTAGATAAAGGAGAACTCCCATGAAAATATTGACTTGCCTGCCATTAACTTTCCTCATACATGTACCTTCCCATAATCTTTCACCCTAAAAGTCCAAACTTCCTTCCATTCTCCACCATTTATAGACCTTTATTAAAATGGTCCATAAGTCCCAGCATCTAACTATTTCTCTACATTTTGTACTTCTTTTCTGTGAATCTCTGGTACATGTAAAAAAAATCTAAACATCAAATAAAATCTGTATGATTTTCCTCTTCTAGTCTATCTTTTGCCAATTTAATTTGCGGTTTGGCCACAAAATGTGAACCCAGCTGTGAAGTGAAAGATCTTCAACCAGAGTCTGAGATTAGGAAACCCTGGGTTATATTCCACGTCCATCGAGGCAAACAGGTATCCACAAGGTTGTATGTGGGCAGGCCACATCAACAGCAGGTGACATCAGAAACAGTCATGCATCCTCTACTTTTCAGTCCTTGATATGCACACCAGATATCAGATGACAGGTTGCTGTGGGACCATGCCTTCACAGCGTTAGGTGTCAGTCACTTTATGATGTCCAAGTAAGCAAGTTACACCCTTTCCTTAGTCTGGTGTGTCTCATAAGCTATAAGTTCTTGGGCCTTGTTTCATTGATATAATTTTAACATACCCATGTGCCACTACAGTCTCAATTTGCCCCCCAAAAATTTATAGAGTCACTCTCTTCTACTCCCAGCAAGAAGTCATTTATCACTGTGTTGGGTGGGCGGTACCCAACAGATGGTGTAGTTTCTAGGTCCACAAAGGGGCTACAGTTACTCTTCTACCTCAAAATTTAGTCAAAAGCTGCTTGTAAAATGGAGGCTCCCAAGACAGTATACAGTCTGAGAAAACACTGTTTTTATACAATAAGGAGTAACTTGAAGTACCATATACCCTGATCTAACATTCTCTAATCTGTAACCCAAAATAAACGTCTTCGTTGACTCATTGCTGTCTTGTATGCTGTCTCAGCAAGTAGAAAAGTCGATAACACACTGGGCTGGCCTCACTCTTCATCAGGAACAGCTGACTGAGACCATGATTTGATACATTTGAAAGCCAATAGGCATTTGAATCCACACAAAATAAAGGAGACAGAAACCAGACAACTTGTGTTTTCTGGAATATCCTTTCATTTAAGTCAGGAAAATGCAGATATATCTCATTTTCCTGTGATTCACGAATATTGTGTATTTGGAAAATTGTAGTGCACCTCAGCTGCCAACAATCCCCAAGCTTGGCCCCAGTAACACATCCTATATCTCAGCCTAGTAGGGTGACTCTGCCTAACTCTAACCAAGCCACACCATTCACAACACCTCAAGTGTTGGCCCCAGTCTGGTGAGTCCACCTGACCACAGCCTGTCCAAGTCATATCTAACCAATGGACTTAGCCAGGTCATACATACTGTGTACTGATCTGCTCTGGTGAGTCCTCCTGGAGCCCAGCCCATCTTCACCATATTCAGCCTCTGAGCTTAGTCCAGGTTACACTTGTATGCACCAGCCAAGCCCAGTGAGTCCCTGAACCTCATCCACTCTCATCATCCCAACCCTCTGGCCTAACACTCCTCACACAGCTTATACAGTAGCCCAGG
>CABHPQ010171546.1:42410-72331 GCA_902168405.1 Peromyscus aztecus | reverse complement strand
CATCTCCAGCATTCCTCTGGACAAACAGCCAGGCTGTATTTCCCCACCCCCTTGGTAGTTTATCAGGGTCATGTGACTTTGCTTGGAGCATTAAAATTAAAACAGACGGCTTGTGTCACTTCACAGTGGACCCGTTAAGAGCAAATTCCCCTGTCCTCCCACTGAATAGCTCACTGAACTTGGAGGGCAAAAGAGGGCTTATTGTGCCCTCATTCTCCTGCCGTGACAACGGCGAAAGCCCAGAGAGGGAGCCTCCCTCAGGCTGCAGTTTTTACATAAGGTTGTTGTAGAGTGGATTATTTCTGCAGTCCCCTGAGAGCTGTGTGGCAGGAGTGAGAAAGAAACCTTTGTTTTTTATAAGCTGCTGCCTGGGATTTGGGAGCTGATTGTTACTGCAGCGTAATATAGCCTATCCTGTCTGATCCGCACAGCATAACACTTCCCAATATTGTATTATTTGTGCAAATGCCATCTCCCTAATAAGTTGAGCGATTCTCCATCTGTCCATTCATTTCTGCAGTCTTCTACTTCTCCAGCATTTATGGAGCACCGCCATATGTTAGGTGCTCCATGCAACTGCGCTAGCTGCCTGAGACAGCATAATAAGCAAACGGAGGTACCTGTCCTTCCGTGGGCTTTCAACTGGGGCAAGAGAGTGGGTAGGTGACCAGCTAGTGTCAGTGAAGCTACTGGGCAGAGTTCAGAATGCTGCAGGGGCACACGGGGAAAACACCTAACTTGTAGAAGTTTGGGAGGGTTGGGGAAAGATGTCTGGAGGAATTTCCATCTAAGCAGAGACTTGCAACAAACAGGAAATTTTCTGATGAAGAGGAGAAGGGAAGAGGGCAGAAATATGACCAGAAAAAGGAAATGGGGGGGGGGGTAGAGAGAGATGCACTTTGGTGAACATGTGCAGCCAACCATGCTGATGCCAGGGGCTGATGTTGGGATGTCTTCCTCAACATTTCTCTACCTTGTGTTCTGAAATAGCTCACTGAACTTGGAGCTCACTGTTTTGAGAAGACTTGGCCAGCCCAAGAGCCTCTGGGATCCTTCAGTGCAGGGATTACAGATTCACACATACTGGGATTTTTACATGGGTCCTGGGCATGTACACTGGGGTCTTCATGTATGGGCAGCGAGCACTGTACCCACCGAGCCATCTCTCTAGCCCTGGGAACAGCATTTGTAAGAGGAGAATGGGCAAGAAAAGGTAGGAAAGGCCAAAAGAACAACAGTTCATGCAGGATGGGGGGGAGCCCGGAGTCTGTGATGTAGTGGAAGCTGGCCAGGGAAGCTGGGTTCCTGTGTGGGAGAACCCTGCATACCAAATCAAAGACTCTGGACTTAAATATAAAGGTGCTAGAGAGCCACCGAAGTCAAAAGTGAGAGACATAACCTTGCATGTGTCTTGGATTATTGAGGTCATTTTACTTGCAGTAGGAGGCAGGGGACTGAAGTTCGGTAGCCGCAGGAGCCCTGGAGGGTGGAGTCTAGATCCAACTCACTTGGCTGGCCCTCCTCCTTCCCTCACACCAAGCCCCTAGAACCACCTAAGCATTTCAGAAACAGTAATTGGGTAGAAGGATGACAACAGGCATGCAAGTCCTCAGCCTTGTCAGCAGCACCTCGGGGCTCCGAGCCGTCACTCCCCAACGGCAGCAGCAAGGAGTGCAGAGGTGGAGGGGTCTGAGACGCTAGCATTCTGACATGAGCAAACCTAATCAGGCCCCAGTAATATCTCAACAATAGCAAGCCTGTGCTGGATGACGGCAAGTGCCTCTTCCCCCAGGGGAAAGGCAGCTTCTAGGCAACTGCCAGAAGGAAACTGGCCACCACACAATGGATGGCTGATGGAGGGTGGGCTCTGAGTCACTACGCTGGTCTTCGACACACCCACTCCAATCTGGCTGCCAGTTCTACCCGCGAATCTGGGTGCTCCCAGGGCCTCCAAACTTTGAAGGCAGGTGAGGCAAATGGAGGCTCAACCTTCCCCAGGCTGTAGTGGGGTGGAGAGACCCCAAAGTGCCACCCTGTTCTTTCAGGCAGCAGAGTTGTGCTTTTTTTCCTGGGAGCTGCTGGGCTACGGGCCCGAACCAGGTGCTCCAGAGCAGGAGGGCTGCTCACGCTCCAAGTGCCAGGCCGGCAACTCCAGAAGGCAAAAACTTCAGTGTATTCCAATTTTCCAAAATAGAAAGAATAAAACAAATCAGAGCAGATGTTCCAACATGTAATTATCAACTAATCAGTTCGGACTTTTTTTTTTTTTTTTCAAAAAGGGAAATTTCAAAATAGCTCCCAGATTTCATCAAGGCAGCTCTGTTGGGAAGCTGGCTGCGTTGGAAGGAAGTGACTGCATCACAGGGCTGCAGGTGCCCAGGTGGCAGCGAGTGGGAGGGGCAGACGCTTGAAGGGCCTGGGTGCTGCTGCCACTGCGGCTGCTATTGCCGAGTGCAGCGATGATCGGGGAGCTGCGCCAGGCTGCAGGTGCCAGGTTGAGGCAGCTGGGCCTCAAGACAAGCGGTTTCCCTCACAGGAACGCTCGCTCGCTCGAGCTGGGATGAGTCAGCTCTGCTTCGTCTTGCCCTAGATCCTGTCTCTGGCAGCCACGTGAATGGCTCAGACACGAGCAACGGCTCACATGGCCGAACATGAGTTGACCATTTATTCTAAATCCCGGTGCCTCCACCACCCTCGCCTACTCCTCCCCGCCCCCCAGACCTGCTCTGGTCTTTGAATTCAACGAGATACAGGGGAAACAAAACCTCGTTTGTGGGTGGTGGGAATCCTGAGTCTGTCGGTTCAGTTCTACACTCGGTTTTGAAATCCCCAGTTGCTAAATTTTCCCCCTTGAATGCTACTGAGGGACTAGCAAGCTGGCTGAGCGGCTAAAGGTGCTTGCCAACAAGACCATGAATCTGAGTTCAGTTCCTGGAACATACGTGGTAGAAGAAGCAACTTCTGCAAATTTTTTCCTGACCTTCCTCCTTGAATGCGCGCACATGCACACACACACACACACACACACACACACACACACTAAACAAACAGGATATAAAAAAGAATAAAGTAAAGGCTGCTGGGACCCTTAGTGGCTTCCTAGGAGCTTACAATGAGAGGGAAGCCACAGAGAACGAGGAAGGAAGGGAGAAAGGTGAGAGAAAGACAAGGGGTGGCTGAGAGAAGGGAGAAGACTTGGAAGGAGGAAGGGGGAAGACTCCATTGATCTTCACAGAGTGCTGAGATTTGGGACACTGCTTTGGAAAGAGCACAGTCTTGGTGCTGATTGGTGTATCTGTATGTATCGCTAGAGCTGGTCTGCACCTTAAGCACTTTGAACTGATGGAACAAGCATTCTTAAGTCCCTTTTAAACTTTTAGGAACCAAGTGTTATTAGCGCACAGACAGATTTCACGGCTCCCTGCCTGGGTGCTGGACCCTGGTTTTTCCAACCCAGTGGGCAGCCTGTGCCCCTTCCTTAACACAATCTTTAGTTCCTCGGTGGGGAACAGACTAAGCAGTCCCCCTAAGCCAGTTTCCGTAGACCACTCAGCTGGTAAAAGGGCCCAGTTGTCCCTAGTGGGATGGGCTTTGTTGTCAGGCAGTCTGGGGTCAAGCCCCAGTGGCGTTCCTTCCGGCCTGTGTGTCTTTGATAAGCTGTTTAACCTTAGAGACTTCTATCTCATCTGCCAAATGAGGAAAATGATTGTGCTTATTACATAAGGTGGTCGTGAGGCTCACAGGAAGTATACAGATGAAACCTTCTGTGTTCACGTAGTAGAGTGCCAGCACCCTCAGCCCACCCCAATGGCCTGCTGGGGAGAACTGAAACTGGATGGCTGCTCAACTGAGAGAAAATGGAAACAAACATTCTTTAGCCCTGTGTATCTGGAAGAGATCCCCTGTACATTTTTCCTTCTTTTTGATTCTGGGAATGCTGTTTTCTGTCCTTCCCATTTCTGCATAGTCAAAATACATCGACTCCTTAACATCCAACTCCATGCTCACCCCTTGCCTGAAGTCCTCCTGGGACTCCGTCCCAAAGCTGGGTCCTGCCTTGGCACTCTCTCAGTACATTTCTTGGGGAACAGTTATTTGTGGACTTGTCTGAGTCTTCTATGAGATCTCCAAAGAAAGAGTTCCTGCTAGCTCACCTTGATGAGCATCCTGCCCAGTTCCTAGGACAGGGTCTGCCTGCTGCATCATGGATGCTAATCTGTGGTCATTAGTGGAGGCATGCAGGCAACTAACTCTGGATAAAGGACAACTTGCCAACAGTACAATGGAGAAGCCATACAGGGACCAGCCCCTTAGCTGGATATTAGTGAGAACCTGTGATTCAAGCTGAGACAAGTGAGGTCTCAGGAGAGCTGCAAGATGGTCTCTTTGCTTTTATAGTTCAGGGATTTGATGTACTGGAAAGAGAATGTCATGTTTCACCTTTTGATAGGAATTATTGCATAGACTTTGTTCATTCTTTTATTAATTTATTATTGAGAGGTAGCTTAGCAAGAGTGGTTAAAAATAAACACTAGAAGGGTTGAAGAGATGGCTCAGAGGTTAAGAGCACTTACCACATTGCAGAGGACCCAGGTTCCATTACTGGTACTCACATGGTGTCTCACAATCATCTGGAACTCCAGTTCCAGGGGATCCAGCATCTCTTCTGACCTCCAAGGGCTCCTAAATGCATGTGGTACAGACATACACTTGCGCAAACCTTGACTACACAGCGAGTCCAAGTCCACCCTGGACTACACAGCAAGACTCTGCCTCAAACACAAGCAAACAAACAAAAACAGACAACTTGGATCAGGTTGCCATTCATCTGCTGTGTAAATATGTAGGGTGTTTTGTTTTGTTTTGTTTTTTGGTGAAATAGTAATATCTACCTCTTGAGGCTATTGTAAAGATTACCCAAGGAAACATTTGCAAAGGTGACCAAACCCAGGAATCTATTTTACAAGACATCAGGGCAAAGAGAAGAAAACTAGTCTTTACCTCCAAATTCTGCAACTGTAATACAGGTTCTTAGCTGCCCTGAGCACTGTGCCTTGGGTTTTACATCTGTAAAATAATGGTTGAATTTGTTGATTTCTCAAAGCTGTATCTAAGCTCCATTTTAACAAATCTATGAGTATTTTGAAGAATAGTCACAAATAACAAGTGTTAAATATATTCCAATGGTAACCTTGCACATGTGCGCATGTACACACACACACACACACACACACACATGCACACCACCTCTGCCTCTTGTTCTTTATGTCCTTTTGTCCTCTTCAGCCTTCCTCGCATAAACTCTGGTCTGTAATCTCTTCTTTTTCTCTTGTGTGCTTATGGACATGTAAACACACACACACACACACACACACACACACACACACACACACACACGCACAGCTGGTTTTCGTTTTTGTAAATTTTTGTTGCTTCTTCTAAATCTCTCTTCTCGGGCACTGCCTGGGCACAGCCCTGCATTTCTCCTGAGAGCTCAGGATTATTGGGGCCCAGGCAAGATGGAGGTGGGAAGGGCCTCGCCCACTGCTCTCTGGGTTAGCTGCAAAGCCGAGGTGCCTGCAGGGGATTAGCCTTTATTAGATAGATCTGTGCCCTGGCTTTCCTTGGGCTGAGCTGGCCCCGAAGCATCCAGAACTCTGTGGGCTTGACGGGTAGTCAGGGCACCGGAGGAAAAATGAAAAAGGATTTTGTTTTTACTTTTTTAATAAATGATAAGGAAGAGAGAATGAATGCAGTTCAGATCCCCTCCCTCTCTTCTCACCTGCCACAGCCTGTGTACCTACATGGAAGGGCTACCCTGTCCCCGGTGGTCTCTGCTACTCCAGGGCTAGTTTCTGACTCACCAACTGGGGGGTGGGTGGGGGAATCACTCTTTCTGTCTCTTTTTCTCACTCCATCTCTCTCATCCTTTGGTGCTAATTCATTCTCTCTCTCTCTCTCTCTCTCTCTCTCTCTCTCTCTCTCTCTCTCTCATCCCTACCCCAACTTTCACAGAGCAGGCTCCAATTAAAACAGAGATGGCAGTTTGGCTCCTGAGCTGACATCTCCGTTGCTGCTGAAGCTTTCACAGTTGACAGAAAGCCTTGACTTTCCTGCCTCATGTGCTGTGGGGAAGAAGAAGAAGAAGAAGAAGAAGAAGAAAAGGGAGATTACTTCAACCCTACACACCCCTCCTCCTCTTCCTTTTCCTCCCCCATACCCTCCCATCTTACCCAGGCTCTTCCCCAGTCTAAGGCCAAGTGGTATCTGGACAGGTATTCCCTAGCACACCCTGGTGCTGAGATGGAAACACCACCCATGTCCCCACCCAACATTTCAATTAGTCTGAAGGAAGCTACAGAGGTGCCTGCCCTGACCTCTCATGAGTTCCATTGGCCTTCCTGCCTGCTATTGGGAAATGATGAGCTTTGTGGTGTGGTGCTTTCCAACACTGTTTACTAACAACTGCACTTTGTGAACATTACCCAGCAAGGCTAGAGCTGAGTAGCCCCACTTTGCCTATCTCCCCTTGAGGCCCTGACATGTCCACCTCTTTCAGAGGGGCAACACCAGGCTAAGCAATCACTCTTTCATTGTTCCCTGTGGCTCTGCCTCAACCAACCCTTTTCCCAGCTACAGCTTGGCTTCCAGCTACCTGTGACAACACCTCAATGGCCCTCAGCCCTCACTCCAGGGTGTCCAAGGGTGAATCCTTGACAGCATAGCCCTACTTCTCTGCCTGTTCTTCTTCCTAAGTAAAAGTGTCACCCTCCTCTGGGTAGGCAAGATTAGCTGTAAGTCACATTGAGTCACAAGATTGGCTGTAAGTCACCTTTACCCGAGGAGTAGCTTGGAGCTATTAAACCCTGCCTTTACCTCAGTCTCTCTCCCTGACTTCAGCATCCATCCTCTCCTGTGTCACCGGTCTCCTTGCCTCAGATCCCAGGACATCTCCAGCCACTCTTCCTACTATGTCTAGAATTCTCACTCTGTTATCTGGTTGATGTCTACTCTATGACCCTGCAGTGGCTTCCTGTTGCTTTGGGAGTTGACTTCAAAGTCGTCGTCCGTCTCTGTGTCTCTGTGCCACCTCACCCCCCCTTGACAGCCTTCCACCACACCCCAGGCTCACCGTCCCCTTCCCGTCTGTCACCATGCTGTGTTCCCAGCCTGGAATTCTCTTTCCTCCAATGTGGCACTGGATCTTGTCTAACAATGTATGCGAATAGGCTATCTTGCCTCATGAAAGGCATATGATAAATATGTGCAGACTGGCTGATTCAAATTTTAAAATGTAGAAGTTACTGATGAGTTGAGATAACGTGTGGCAGGCCCCGACTGTGACTCCAGCACTGAGCTAGACCCTGGTATCTACAAGTCAAGGCCCCCACCTGGGATCTGCTCAGTCTAGAAGAGTGATAGAAATGGTGGTAGAAGAATTTGAGTGCAACATTAATATGATAAGGAAATCACTACTAAGTGTCTATTCTGTGTCATGGATGAGTGAATGAAAATTAAGTGATTTGGCCAAGGTTAATTATTGTTACTAAAGGATGGAGCCTGGATGGGCATGGTTTTCTGCTCCAACGCCTATGGGTTTTTCCAGGAAGATGAGTCAAATGCAGGGAAACTAGGCTAGATTCCCAGGATATTTCCCTCTTTATAAAGCCATGAAAATAAGTGCTCAGGAAAGTGAGGGATAGGTGGACATGACCCAGATCTTGCATAAGCCCCACTTTATCTTATTCAGATAGCTCAGGGTTTGCAGGAACCAGAAAAACTGACATTAGAAGTGGTCCATGGGCTGAGGCTCAGAGAAAGGGCAAGTCACCAATAAATGAATGTACCTGCTTCTGCTGTAGGCTGAGAATAGATAGAGCACGGGGTGGAATGGGACTCGGGAATAAGGTTTGGACCTCTTCACCCATCTCAAGCCACAGCTTTACATTAAATTTCTGAAATGTCCACAGCATTTCCTCTTTAAAGGCCTCTATCATCTTCATGGTCATTTTTAAGTTCATTTTCTTCTGCTTCTTCTACGTTGGGATGCTCAGATCTTGCTGTAGTAGAACCACTAGGTTCTAGTGGTGCCATGTTGCTCTTTTTGTTCTTGAATGTACTCTTTCACTGGCATCTACCCATCTCTTCCTCCAATTGGTGCAAACGGTGTCTGTGTCTCAGGGAGCCACACTTGGTCCAATCGGCACTGGAAGTGTTTGTGTCTCAGGAATCTCTTGGTCCAATTGGAGTTGGCAGAGTCTGTGTCTCAGGTAGCAGCTGCAATCTTGGGGGATGGGTGGATTTGGTGAGTGGAGTGGGGCTTGTAAGTTACAGAGACCAATGGGGGGTGGTGGTAGTCAGGTCTGCCTGCAGGAGTCTTGCCTGCTGGCCTGTAACTGGGGCTGCAATGGGTGGGGGCATGGGGGCACAGGTTGTACTCTTGGGCCCAAAACCTGAAATATCCACAGCAAAAATAAATAGCCTGATCAGAATGCTTTATGGAAAATTTTGCCCCATAAACACGTTTCCCAGTATTTTTCTTCTTTTGAAGGTAAAATTGCATGTAAGTCTCCCACCTCAAAGGAGTTAGTCTTTGAGTATCAGCTCAAGAAACTACGGTGGCAAAAAGCCATATTCCAAGATGAACCCTGTTTATTGAAACATTCAGGTCATTTGACAGATAATCAGGCATCCTCCCCACGAGATGCACCTTGCCGCAGGCCACACGTGTGCTTGCTCACAGATGTTCTCATGCGGGTGAGGAAGCCTCTAAGCCCGGGCAAAGAGACCCATGGAGGAGATTCTTGGCTTGAGTTTCCGCTCCCAGATGTCATAGCTGACAGGCCTGTTTCCAAGGAGGCAGGCGTTTGGAGGTTCCCAAGCTTCTGTGTGCAAACCCAGTCTGGTCCAGTCCCTCCTCCAGCCCCCTGGGAACACAGGCAGAGCTGAACCGCCTGAGTTACCTGAGGAAGCTGGGAGCAGCCACCGGGAAGGCACCCTAGAAAAACAATTCCTTGAATGAGGGCAATGCCAGAGGGCCGTCTGCAAGCAGCTCTGGTACAGAACCCGTGATTACACATTTTTATTCTAACCACTGGGTGGATGCAGCAGCCTGGTCTAGTGGAGTTGTTCTTAAAGCAAGATCTCCTGTGATGAGCATAGCAATTATAGTGGATGGGGGCATAAATTCAAGATGTTCTGCTGCCCCAGGAACTGGCATTAATAAGGATGAGGGAGAGAGGGTGGTCATGACTCCCAGACCTCCAACAGGCACCTCTCTGCCAGTCCCTCTCACCAGGGCACAGCTATAAGACCTGGAGTTTGACTATTTATAGTCAAGCTCTGATACCTTACATGATTACCTTTCAGCTCTCAAGTGTGCGGTTTATTTTATGAAAATAGACAGTGCAGGCTAATTGCAGCTATACCATGTTGCACCTATTTTTCCCATTTTCTCCTCTCCTGTCACCCCCTCACCCCACTCTCAGTGCCAACACTGCTGCTGAAGGGCTGCCATCTCTATTAACCCCTAGGAAAGACAATTCTCTCAAGACACCGGCGCCTACCCGCCTGGGTTCCCTTCCTGAGACGCTGCTGGAGACTTTGCTTTATGTTCAGAATCCAGCAGAATTCCAATGGAGCGTCATACCTTGCTGTTTCCACCTTTGAGAGTGCCTTGCAGGTCAACCAGTCTGGTCTCCCCACGAGGGGCTACTCTTGTCATACCCCTGGATCCATCCTATGCTAGGCCACTTCTAGAAAAGGCAGCATGGCCCTTTCTGATGCCAGCTGCTCTGCATTTAAAGTAATTCTCACTATTAGAAAGTCCTTACTTTGAAATGGAATCTGTCTTTCTAGGAAGTGTCTTCACAGATAAAATCAAGAACAGTCCACCCCTCCCCGCGTGTGATCCCGCAACCCATCAGGGCTCCCAGCCTCTGCGGCCCTTCATCCCTAGCTGGGGCCACTTGCTCTTTCTCCTCTAGACTCAGTTCGGCTCAGGATGCTGAGACTAATCTTGGCCTGGAGCAAGAAGGATTGAAGAAGCTCAAAACCAACTGTATGGGATTAGAAATCAATTTTCCTTCCATGCTAATCTGACTGATACGGTTTTTTTCCCTTGGTTAGGTCTTTTCCCTGATTAAACTGGCTGCGGCTTGTTTTTATGATCACAGTCTATCATGTTTTTAGTATCTTCTGTGTCCCAGACACTGTGTTGAGCGTGTTAGAGCTTAATTCTATCAGCAGTTCTCTAAAGTGGACATCACTCTCTTAGTTTACAGAAGAAGCTGCAGCCCAGGGAGGTCAAATGACCTTCTCAAGATTATGACGCTCATAAATGGAGTCAAGGATGCTAGTCCCCATGGTGTAAGGCTGCCTTTCGTGGTGGCTCTGTTGGTTACTTTTCTCCTTGCTGAGATGCTATGCCAGACAAAAGCAACTGAAAGAGGCAAAGGTTCATTTGGATGACAGTTCAAGGATACAGTCCATTGGGGGAGTGAGGTGTAGCTGGAGGAGTATGAAACTCACGTTGCATCCCTAGTCGGGAACCAGAAAATGGTGAAGACTTACGGTCAGCCATAAGAAGTTCAACCATATGAAAGTGCTCAAACACTTTATCTAACTGCCTCCACTTTCCCAGTAGGCTTCTACTCGATTTTGTGAGCAGCCCATTTGATGATGTTATCTCCATCTAGATGTTGCTATTTGCTCTTTAACTTGGAAGCCTCACCCAAGGGAACTCTCTGCTCTGTCCAAGAGTCACTGGAAATTCCAGCTGCCTCAAAGGGGCTTCCCCAGTCAATTTCAGTGAGCTATTTTTAAGCTCCCAATTTGATGATATTTTCCATTCATTCATCCATCCACCCATCCATCCATCCATCCATCCATCCATCCATCCATCCATCCATCCATCCATCGCTTACTATTTATTCTTCTAGTTTGGCTTGCTATATACTTAATAAACTCACTCATTCAAAAACTATGGCTATTGCAGCACACTCCCCATATGATATAAAACATGGGTATCGACACTGCAGTGGTACTTTACTTTTCTCCCAGAGATAGGGCCCTGCCACCTGTGCAGAGACCTCGGCATTAGTGCCTGTCTAGTTGTTAGTTCTATCCATCTTGCATACATGGAATTATTTTTTATCATTCTGTCCCACAGCCTGGTTATAGCATTTAGCATTTGCATACTTCCCTCCCCTCTTTTCCCAAGTCCCTAGAGTCCCCTAAAGCAACCCAAGGTTGTGTGTTATCCTGCGGGAGAGACCTGTGAAAATCGCATTGGGTCATCACCTCGGTTATCTCCTACTTACAGAGACAGCTGTGGAGCCTGCTCTGGTTGTGCCTAGTTGTCTATTCCTCAGCTGCTGCAGGAAAGATGTGTTGCTTGGATCCCCCACCCACACACACTCCAGAGAAGGAAGTAGAAGCATATACTAAAAAAGCAACACTTCTTAGGGGATCCCACACTCCTCCAACTCTTTCAGTATCCAGAGATATGATCCATTAGGTCTGGGGACGAGTGTAGAGTAAGGAAATGGCTCAGCTGTGGTTCTGCCAACCTAAGCCCAATTTTGGGCTCTCCTCTTCCATCCAGATCCCCAGGCCTGATACATTTTCTTACAAGGACACACAGTATCACACTCTCTGTGCCTGCAAGAAGAGCAGCACAGAAACTCACTCTGTAATCACCTTGGTGACCTCATTCTGAGTAGGTTCCTATTCTTCATTGTGATTCCACTATATGGACAATTTCTTAAACGGAGACAGTGTAAATGTGCTATCTAAAAAGGAAAAACAAGAGAAACTGCATCAACAAAATGAACAAAGCCCCCAAACCCAGCCCCTGGAGGCATCACACACATAATTGTGTCATGATGAACACCAAGCCAACCATGAGAAACAACCTAACAGTCCTATTGATGCTGCCGCCTTTAACTTCTCAGTGAATAGAGGTTTGACCTGTGCTCCTTTCAAAGTTCTGGTCAGTAGGATACTTCTGCTGATGACCCTGGATTCTCAGTGAAGTTCATGAAAGGGCAAAACACTAGAGCATGAAAACTCCATTGTCTCGGAAATTGCAGATTGCAATGGTGGGGTTGCAGGAACGGCTTTGGGAATTCTTGAGACTGCCCTTTTGTGGAGCAGCTATGAAGATTGCTATGGCTTGAATGTTGGTGTCCTATCATAGCTTGTATGCTGAAGTCTAATCCCCAATGTGATTGCTTTAAGCAATTGGGCCTTTGGGGATAACTAAGCATGATGAAAGAGTTACCTGAGTGGGGTTAGTGCCCAATAAAAGTGCTCCGAATGAGCCTGTGTGTTTCTTATGAAGATTTAGCGACAGGATGGAAGTGTTGAATACATCAATCTCAACTTCAGATAAGAGCAAATGATTTATTTACATTTAGAAGATACAAAGCTGCCATGTCACACTGTGCTTGCAGGTATGGACAGTCACATGCATTTATGATTAGGAAGGTAGACTCAAACTGAAAGGAGGTCTAACTCGGTGACTCCATCAGCAACTGCTGATGCAAAAAAGGTTCAAGCTAGATGCCCGCATGGTGTACGTGACCAGCTTTGGCCAATCAATTCCTCTACACTGTTCTCTTGGCCTGGGATTGGTTTCATAGATCATCCTAAGACAAATCAGGAGTCTTCCTTAGGACGTTTCAAACTCAAGTGGAGAAAAGACTGACTTCTCTCTTGCGTTGTTCACATGGAATTCAGAGCTGCCTGTGGCTAGGTTTCCTTCAAATGGAAAAAAAAATTCTAAAGTAAAGACCACAGATAAAAATAGGTTGGGCTAAAAGATTGATGGGGAGGGAGTGAACAAGAACCCAGAGTCGGGGAGAAAGACAGACATGGCGGTGATGGCAATGTAGACCTAGCGTCCTATCGTGCCTGAGGTCAGCCTCCTTCTTTCCCAAACTGGGTTGTTTATTGGCATAATGAATTTCCTTTTATTAGACTGTCTTCTTTTAATTGACTTCTAAATCTTGGCATCCCCAAAGTTCAGACTCAAACCATTTTCTTGACTTTATCTATTCCCTGTCTTGGTGATCTCATCTTGTCCCACAGCTTTAAATACCCTTTATGCTGGATGTCTCGTAAATTTAGAGCTCTACCCCTGGCTTCCACACCATATATCTGGCTGCCTGTTCAGCCAGGCCTCATAGGTGTCTGGTAGGCATTCCCATCAGACATGTGCCACACTACACCCACCCCTTATGTTAAGTGTCTCGGGGGGGCAAAACTGACAGAATGGATATACGTGTATATCTGGGTTTATTAGACTGGAAGCTGGATAATTCAACAATGGCCATCTGCACGCTTGAGAGCCAGAGAAGGAACCTGGTAGCTCATCGGTCCAAAAGACCGGAAGTCATGGAACAAGGACCAGTGATGTGGTTCCAGTCTGAAGCTGAAGGCTGGAGGCTCCCTGAAGAGTGGCTGATGTGAGTGTATGCTGAAAGGCTGAAGAAGCTGGAGTCTGGTGTCCCCGGGTGAGGACAAGCAGCAAAGACACATTTGCTCAGGAAGAGCCGATGGGCACGCACTGGTCAATTTCTTTTTTCTGCTCTTGTTTCACTGGGGCCCCAGTCTATTGGACAGTGCTGCCAAGTTCAGGGAGATCCTGTCCCCATCGGTCACTGTCTTCCATTTTGGTCACCTCTGGAGATGCAGACATATCCAGAAGTATCCTTTACTAACCTCCTATCTTACAGTCCCATCAAGTAGACAATTGAGATTAACCCTCACACCCCGCAACCTGGTTGACCCCTAAATCCACACTGTCTGTCCCATCTCTGTTTTAGCAAATGAGACATCAATTTCTTTTTCTTCTTCCTCTTTCTTTCTTTCTTCCTTTCTTTCTTCCTTCCTTCCTTCCTTTCTTTCTTTCTTTCTTTCTTTCTTTCTTTTGTTCTTTCTTTCTTTCTTCCTTTCTTTCTTTCTTTCTTCCCCCCTTCCTTCCTTCCTTCCTTCCTTCCTTTCTTTCTTTCTTTCTTTCTTTCTTTCTTTCTTTCTTTCTTTCTTTCTTTCTTTCTTTCTTTCTTTTTTTTTAATAGCCTCTCACTATATAGCCCTGGCTGGGCTGCCCTGGAACTTACAGAGAGCAGCCTGCCTCTGGCTCCTGAGTGTTGGGAGTAAAGGCGCGTGCCACCATACCTGGCACATTTTAAAGTTATTTACCAGAAACCAAAGACCAAGCCAGGAACTCCCTGGTGCTGCATCCTGGACATCCTACCCACCTCTACATCCTGCTGCTCCCACCCCTATGATAGGTCTATTCTCTGCATCTCCTCTCTCTCCTCCACCTGATGGACCACAACAACCTCCTAACTGCTTTCCCACTAATATTCCTAAACTCCTAAAGTGTATTCCCCATCTTCGCATGCCACATTTTTAGAATCTGAGTGAGACAGTATCACTCTTGTGTTTAATTTCTCACAATTGCTTCCCCAATAATTAATCAAATCCAGACTTTCTCATCATGGTCCATAAGACTTCATGATCTGGCTCCTGTCCACCTTGCCAGCTCGTCTTCCTTAATTAAGTCTTCTTTCCTCAAAACTGTCAGGCTTGTTCTCTGCCTCAGGCCTCTCCATTCGCTCGTCTGCCCAGAGAGCCTGCATGGCTGCTTTCTTTTCATCATCCGAGTGCCTCAGCAAAGGCTGCTCCGTCCCCCAAATCCAAGTTATCTCTGATTCCTGGAACATTCTGTACGGTGTGTTGTTTAATTTCCTATCACAATCTGGTATTTTCTTTTTATCGTCCTTTATTTTTCTGTCTCTCTGTATAAGAATATAGTACCCTAAACTCAGCACCAGGCCCTTTTGGTATCATAACTTCAGTGCACAGACAGACAGACAGACAGACACACACACACACACACACACACACACACACAGTTTCCGACAAAGAGAAATCCTCAGTACGTGTTTGCTAACTGAATAAAAGTCAGGTTCCTCTCACTTGCCAATAAAGGAGATCCCAAGAGATCATTCCTCATAATTCTACATAAGGATCAATGGTAATAAGTTTGATACTTAGATAAGTGACTAAGCTGCAGAGCTGCATCAAACGCCATGATAACTTGGCAGCAACAGCTGTAGCCGTGTTTCTTATGGTGTGTTGAGTATTTGCTGTAGCCCAGACAGTGGATTTTACATTAGTCAAATTTAATCTTCACAGAGACTCTGAGGTGGGTGTCCTATTCTTTTTTTTTTTTTTTTTAACAGCATTGGAAACTCAGGCCCTGAGATATATAACTTATCCAAGAGTACACAGCAAGTGAAATCGGTGGGCCTTGGACTTGAACTTGAGAGCTCTGATCTGTATGTCCGTATTTACTCATGAGATCATACTACCTCTATATAAGCAACATAATTTTTAAAAGTGCAAAAGGTAAAGATTTCACAAAGACAACTTTGTACCAGGCATGAGGTTTTTAAAAAGATGTTTTACTAGACAGAAACTTCACTACTGTAAACAACAGTGTAAAATGTGGCAAAGAAAAGCCCTTTATGGGGAGACCTAAGGAAATCAGGTTGGCAAATGGTTTGAATAATGAGAGGCTGTCACGATTCTAAAGTTCATTATGGAGTCACATTTTAATATGGTGCGGCTTTACCAGAGATAAAGTATCTACCCAGGCATTTCATTGCGATATTGAAACTTTATGAAAGTTTTAAGTGAGAAATATTACATTATGGTCTTGTGAGGGTTATTATTATTTTTAGATTGCTTGATGTTTTATTCCAAATGACAAACATTGGATCATACAAGGAGACCACAATCTTTTTGGGTAAAGATGCTATTTGTTCTGTACTGCAAAGAGATAATCATGGCTCCTCTATGTAGGCCTAGTCTACAAACACTGAGAAGTGTGTTGGATCTAAGTATCCTGAAGGCACAGATGAGCACTTGCCTGGGGTCTTTGTTTTTTGAGAGAATGGGAGAGTGAGTTAGGAAGGGAGGAGGAACAAGAAAAAGATGGGATTGAGGTGGGAGCTGTCAGCTTTGTTTGCAGTGGCCGGCACCCCAGATCTCGGTCTTCTCAGCATGTACTGACACTCCCTCTTGCTCCAGCCCTGGAACTCTGTGCTGGCCTCAAAGTCCCTTAACGCTGTTTTCTTGGACACAGCCTGCACAGACCTGGGGTCTGGAAGAATGGCTGGAAGCAGTGACAGTTTGCATTGGCTGACTTCCCTCCTACCCAGTGAGCCCATTATGGGACACGGCTTCATCATGACTCCATATGTCTGCTTTCTCTTTGGCTCCACCACCCTTCAAAGTATCCGTCAGTTTATATATGTCGTGTGTCCTCATCATCTTGTTCATCCATGACCATATCCTCAAGACCATATCCTCTGATGTGTTTGATGAAGCCCTTATTATTCTTTAACTTTTCTCCAAATTGTAACTCAGCCAGTATTTTTGCCAGCTGCATCTTCCCCCAACAGTCTTTATTGATGCAGCCAGGTTTTTCTCCCCTCCATTCCTTCTCATCTTCTCCACTACTAGGACAGATGTTCCCTTCTTATTAATTATCACAAATACCCAAATAAAACCTAAATACAGAGTGACTTATTTCATCTTCTCCATCAGTGGGAAGTAAAACACGCCTATCCATTCCTTCCCGTTACTAAAAAAGTCCCCGGGAAGAAAAATAGAAATAAAAAACACTGAAATTACCCATTTATTTAATTACAAGGTACTTGCTTTCATAAGCCACATTTTCACCGCTGAGAAGATTCCGATTTGGCAACAAAAGGCAAAAGCTATTTCTACTGAGAGCGGCAAGGAGTCCGCGTTAGCAACACGCTGGTGTGGAGAAGCCATGCCGGGTATCTTTCATGGCTGTCCACCTTGGGGGGGAGGGAGCAGCCAGGAGGTGGGGACACACACAGAAGGGACAGATACACAGAGATGAATAAAGGAAAGGCAGGAAGATCAAGGGACGGAACAGAATGTTCTGAAAGGACAGGGCAACACAAAGAAACAGGCCGAGGTAGAGAGACAGGCTGCCGGACCAAGTAACAGATGTAGAGAGTAAACTATGGCAAGCCGCGAAGGACTGAAAAAGCAAGAGCCCTAAAGTGACAAAAGAGGCCAAGGTCGCAAGGCAAGGTCGTTAAAAGTTGGCCAGAGTTCCCAGGAATGGTGATTGGAATTAGGTCACTGTCACCTGACAGTCATGGTCGTTTTAGAGTTTTATAAACTGCTGTCTATCACTAAGGCTCGCAGAGATCAGACCGTTGCTCAGTAGGTTTGTGATGAGATTAAATCTTATTAAAATGGGAACGCATGTCAGAACAGCATTCTCAGAATCAAAGTAGGAGGACTAGCGCAAACAGGAACAAGCTGTGAAGAGGAAACTCCGCACAGTCGCCAGCTGATGCCCATGTTGCTCCAACTTCGATCGTGTCTCAGTTTAACGGTGGTTTCTGTGTCAGTGGCAGAAACACTGGCATTTCAATGATTTAAGAGGTAGATCTAGCCAGGAAGCACTCACCTAAAGTGACCTGTCTGGTTCTGACATGTCGGAACTTGCAACGATATCTGGTTGTTTGGGTATGGAAGCCTTGAATTAGTAGTGTCCATAAAAAAGCTCAAGAGCACTAGCTGGTCAGGTTTCTGGAAGGAACTGTCTTCTCCCGTCTCATGCTCACTGGGAAGCCCATCATCCACAGGTGGCTCTTCGTGAGAAGCAGAGCCCATCTCATAAGCAAATGCAGCTTAAACAGGTAGTGTCTCCCAGAGCATGTCTGCTGAGACAGGTGTGTTGAGAGGAAGTACGAGCTTAGAAAGAGTGATACCCAGACTGACGAGCCCTGTGCATCTTGAAACAAAGGACAGAGTGATGAAACAATGCTGCTAGAAACTAACTGGGGAGACCAAGACCCAACAGGAGATGCCTTACTAACCCAGAATCTTCTTGAGAAGCCTGAGATGGCTTTTCTTTCCCGAGGACGCAGAAGGAGTAAGGATGGAGGCATGCTCCCAGCTGAAAGGAGCGGAGAAAGACACGTCCTGGCTTCCACTAAACTCTCATTTCCCCTTCCCAATTTCATGCCAGTTTATCCCATGAGGCATGGCAGAAGGTACAGAAGAAGGGGCAATAAGTTTTGTTCACTTTCACTGACACTAATATAGTGCCTACTCTACGCCAGGCACTTGGGATACAGTGATTAATAGGACATTCTCCAGCTCTCGTGGAGCTCGCAGCCTAGTGAGTGGGCAGGGAGATCAGTCAAATCAAGAGCTATGCTAATACACCGTGAGTCATACCGTGGTGAATGCCAGTCTCCTACATAAAACCTTTCTGTGACCCACCGCTTCCTGCCTAAAGGTCTTCATGTGACACGGAGCCTGTTAACATATTCTGTTCACCTCTCCAACTCCCCAGCACACCCTGTGCTTAGTCTGCACTAGTTCGTTTTCAATTTCTCAAACTAATTACATTCCAATCCCCTCCATATTCTCTCTAGACTATTTAGTCGGCTTGGACCACTCCGCATCTCCTTCCCCTGCACCCCTTATCTTGCTGATGCATAAGAGAGCCTTCCCCTAGCAAGTCTTATCTCACTTGGCTTGTCTGGACTAAGCAGTCTCTGACGGGTCCTGTATCACATGACCCTTTGCTCATCTCAGCACTTGGGCCACACTGGGTCAGAATGGATATACCACCTATATGTTTCACCCGCTGGATCCGTGAGGTCAGAAATATGTGTTCTCTGTATCCTTAGCGAGCAGAAGAAAGCCCTGGAACAAATTAGGTTCTTATGGGTTACCGGCTGTACAAACAAACCAACAGAAGCTATATACAAACGGGTGGTTCACTATGGCTTTGCTTTCCTCTTGCTCTGTAAATAAGCCAACAGAAGTCAAGTGTAAGTGGGTGGTTCACTGTGAATTTGGTTTAATGTTGTTAGAGACAGACACAGAAAGCACCCATAAGGGACTTTTGTTTTCCTCTCAGAGGAAAGGGTTAAGCACTTCTTCATGCCAGGAGCTTCTGAATTTTTCCCAAGACTATCACTTTAGATCTTTCTCCAATGCTTGTTTTCTGATTCTGAGCCACAAGGTGTTAGCTTATATGCATAAAATTTTACCCCTCCTTTGAGAATTCGAAATTAATACTTGGTTCTGGAAGGTAAAAGTCTCCCAGGACTGAATTAATGAAGACCAACAAAAATGAGCATGTGAACATAGCTTTGGGGTCTTCGAAAAGCCTTTCATGTTATTTTTAATTGACAATATCTGTACTTCTTCATGGGTCACGGTATTATGATTCAACGCGTATATAGAAGATGTAATGATCAAATCGGGGTAATCAGCATTTCCATATCTTCAAATATTATCATTTGTATTTGTTAGGAACCTGCAGACTCTCCTCCTCTAGTTATTTGAAATGTGTAATTAACTGTTGTAGACTATAGCTACCTTTCTGACTAGAGAACATTACAATGACTTCCCCTTTGGTTTCTACAAGAAATCAAGGCCTAGAAAGCCTGCCAGTCTGCCCAAGGTCACAAAAACAAAAAAGAAGGAGCCAGGAATCAAAGATGTGGATCTTTTGAATCCAAATCCTATAGTGTGCATTTTGTATCACTGTGACTCCTCTGACTGGTGGAGGCTGGGCAGAACACAGAAGGATAAGAAAGCCATTTTAACACTGGAACATTCCAAGTCATGTCATGGAAGCAATTTTCTCTTCTGCCCGCCATGAAGATATGGCAATGAGGCAGAAGATGCAGCCATGGGCCCTCTTGAAAACCTATTGGTGAGGATCAGCCTGGGCTTGGTGCTCAGCTTGCTGAGTGAGTTCTGGAGCTCTCACTGTCCTAGACTAAGCTGAGCCGAAGATGATGCAAGGATGCATGGTAGCAAGAGACTAAACATGTCAAGGTACCAATCTAACTCAAAAAGACTGATTTTACGAAGGGACTATGTTGAATGTTCACGGATAGTGGAGGTGAATGCACATCCTGGCAGGACGGAGATGTTACTAGGCATCATGGTCCTGCAAAAGCTGATCAGCAGAGCTGCAGAGGTAGAAAGGTATGGATATAAAGAATTAGGTAGGAAGCCAGCTATTCTCCAAATCTAGGAGACATACAGAGACCACAGCCAGTAAGTTACGAGGCATTAAGAATTACATATGAAAAGCAAATGAATTATATGGGACTGATTCTCCTGGGTTTGGATTCTTTTAGAAAATATAAACTCCATAACCCTGAAAAGGATCTTCTTTGAGTAGCGTTTTAAACAGGTGGTTGGGGGAACCAGCTGAAGACTTGAGAGGATGGATACAGTGGGAGAATAGCCCTCTCCACAGACAAACAAAACCCATCTCTACAGTTCCTAGAATATTTTCCCTGTATTCACCCACAGAGCCTTGACTCAGCCTTCTTCCACTTCCCATTTCAAACATGTAAGGCTTTCTGTTCGTTCCTTCAACTGCTAGGATGGGTAACACACTGTAGCTCACTATTTTTATCTGTCACTCAGCCTCCCGCTACCTCCAGGCAAAATTGCCATTGATTACAGACTTACCAAATTAAAGCTTCGGGACACTTAAGTGAGCAATTATTATCAGCTACCGAATTCTGGAAATCGTTGTGAGGTATCATCTTGCTATGTATCCTGTCAGCTTCCCACTGTACTTTCCCTGGCTGCTCTGAGTCAGAAGGGTGGTCCGTTCTTGTGCACTCATAGTCACTTCCTGGATTTTCAGGGTTCACGGCTGAAGAGTTGCTCTTTGGAATTCTTAATGGTCAATTCATACATCCCCTCCCACAAGGAAGACTTTAGTCAAAGAAGTCAGAGGACTTGGGGGAAAATAAATGATAGAGATTCCCTAATTTAAGGTTTCTCCATAAATGAGAATCCTGCATACAGTTATGGGAACTTTTGGAGCCCAGTTCCATCCTGCAGTGGTGAAATACAGAGGGAACAGATTTTATCTATTATAGTTCCCAGAATCAAATATCTGTGTTTTGTTTGATTCCTACTTATTTTCCAGCCTTTTCCTCCAGCTTGGATTCTCTCAGTCCTTGATAGCTTTCCAATAGAGATAAGATCACCCCCATTCCTTTCTATTGCTTTTCTGACCAATGTGGTAGGATCTATACAGGGTATGTTATGACATGTTCATGAAATGGCCCAAGATTATCTGGAAGGAGAAGATCACCTAATTCAGCTTGTGTAGACCAAGGAAGTGTCCCCAGAAATCCCATCAAGCTTCCTCTTGAAGGACATTATTGCTAGGGAAAGCACTGGGGGACTGGGTACTCCATGTAGAAAGAGCAGTCAATGCAAGGGGCAAAAGACTATGATACAACCAAACAACTTCGCGTTCACAGAGGGGATGGCTGGAAATGAGGACGAGGGGATTCTCTTTGGCAGATCATGTGGAGCAAATGTGAGAGAGACTGACCAGAAAGAGCTAACTTATTTGTGCTGCTGTATCTGGCGGGAGCCTGGGACGCAGGTGAGACAGGAGGCTGACAGGTATCGGAGAGCGTGACCCAGGCAGGGAAGGAAGAGGTTTGCCGTAGAATCTCAGCAATTGCCATGTAAAGTGGGATTCGGGCAAAATAAAGAAAGGGGCTAGGATTGAAATGGACAGAAACAGAAAAGCCAGCTGGGAGTAAATTGGAATGGTGATAGAAATTAGCATAGGTGCCCTACAGAGAAGTACTGGGCCTGCAGAAGGGAGATATATGAAAGGCTGGACTATAGGAAATGCCCTTAAAATAACCCCTGTCTCTCTCGCTGATTCCAGGATTGCACACATGAATCCTTCAACCCTACAGTCAAGATTCCTCCGCCTCCCCCTCATCCCCATCCTTCCCTCTTCCCTCCTCCTCCTGGACCAGCTTGCTGTGCAGAGCCATGCTGCTCTGTGCTTTCAGCACACACCTGTGATTCACCCCCACAGTTTGCCATCCAGATCCCTCCGTACTGCTGTTCCCAGGGCTTCCGGCTGCCAAAGCCCAGGTTAAGCTATGAGCCTTCCCAAAGCCTCCCCTGACGGCTCCTGACAACTTCACTCCTTTTAACTGGATTTTCTATCATATCTACAGTCAGCTCCAACCAATAAACAGAGCACTGAATGTATTACCTTGCACTTTCTCATCGGAGAAAAATGAGTAATTTTCCCTTGTGGGCAAGGACCTTGTCTTATAAGTCTTTTGATTAGCTAATGAAGTTTATCATGAAAGAGAATAAAATGATAGGAATCCATAAAACACAATATAATAATGTGAATTTACTCTACAATTTTGAGGCCCTGGTGCATTATAATGGGAGGCGCACTGTAGTAATCAGGGATTGTCAAAAGCAGCATATAAGGAAAAGTTGAAGTTGGAAATATTTCACAAATTTCAAGAGAAATGTGTGCAGAAGGAATCAAAGCTTGTACTGGCTTCCCAAACCAGTACAATGGGTAAAAATGAGGAGAGGGTTGTCAGTTCAGCCTCGGGAGCTTTTTTCTTGAAACCAGGGCTCCGAAGGTAAACAGGATGTCTCACAGCTCATGATTTCCTAGTTATGGCTGACATCTCTGTGGAAGCTTGAAGGCCTATGTAAGAAGCGTAGTGCAGAGTTGGGGTGAAGACGGTAGGCTTTGTTTCCTAAACTGTAAAGGGAAGGCAACAGTATGTACCTCACAGAACTGGGTTATCAGGAGCAAATGAAATGACACCTGTGAAGTGTTTAGTGGGATGAATTGATGGTAAGTGTCTTATTTTGCAATCATTGATATAACTGGATTTGCATACTGAATGGGAGAAGCATCAAATTCAGTAATCTTGACAGCTCTCCCAAACCCAAATGTCTATGAGCATAAGGCAAGTAGTTCCTGGTGAACTTGGATTTATAGAGATGGACTATCATTCAGAGAAAGCTGATACCACACAGCTGCTACTTCTCCCAGGAAGAGCAATGATTCTCTTGGACCCACTGAGGGAGTAAAAGTATAACTAGAATGACCCTGGATCAAAAAGTGCTAGTTTAAAGGCAGTGGTGGAGCACACCTTTAATCCCAGAATTCTGGAGGATGCAGAGGCAGTCGGATCTCTGTGAGTTTGAGGCTAGCCTGGTCTACAGAGCAACTTCCAGGACAGCCAAAGCTACACAGAGAAACCCAGTCTCAGATAAGAAAAAGAGAAGAGGAGGAGGAGGAAGAAGAATAATAAATTTGTTGCCTAAAAATTATTAAAAGACTTGTGCAGGAAAGAAATTCAAAAATATAAATACCAAGTCAAAAACCCAAAGACAGGAGTAGCTATTGGGCAGAATCTAAGCCGGTAAGAAACATGATAGAGCCTCTTAGAAATGCAGATTTGCAGAAAGCCAAATGTTAAAAGCAAGCAGACAGATCCACTAGTGTTAGCAGTGACCATTAGGATACAACGTCAATGTGAGGCCAGGCTCTTTCTGTGGGGTTCAGAGGCATTCCCTGGGGAAAGGAGGTTCTGGTGCCTCTCTTTAAATATACTGGGGACTTTCAAAAGGGCATTGCACCCCAATGCTCTTCCCGAACGTGGAGCTGCTGACATCTTCATCCCCTCGCCCTTCCTCCTTCCTTCTAAGTTCACACAGAGCGTGGATTTCTCCCCCACCCGTCTTCCTCCACATCACCCGGCTTGTCACACTGGTGTCAGCTCAGCGTTCATACAGCCGTATCCATTCTCTCATTCACACTAGTTCTGATCACTGTGGTAACCCCTCCTCAACGTCTGACCTTGAACCTTTCCACTCCCACTTCAGCCCTGCATCTTGAAGGGGCATAGCCTGCCACTCTGCCTGGATGACTGACTACCAACCATAGTGGCGGTGGGTTGCAGAGAGCTGGAGAGGCACTGTGGCCAGCTCAGGAGTCAGAAGCATCCCTGAGTTTTATTGGCATTCCACAGTTCTTGGGTGGCCTGCGTGGCTCAAGGCAGCTTCCCGGGAGGAGTCTCTTTTCTGCTGGAAAAGGAGGTTGGGCATTCGCTGACCATGGGCCTTTCTCTCACCACAGCTTCAAATAGCAACATATTTGGAAGACGATGCAAGAATATGTGGGAACCTGTCTTCACTCAGTGCGACGGGAACCCTGTTAATAGCCCAAGGTTTAATTCCCGGCTCCTTTCACCCTTCTTAGAATTGAAATCATTCTGTTGTCAACGCTGGGGAGGGTTAGCTGTGTTTGACTGAAGTGGTAATTTGACAAGATGTGTCTTCACTGTCATTCAAAGTGTAGAATAGAGCTCTTAGCATATTCAAGGTTTGTTCTCTCCGCCACCTCCATCTCCTCCTTGTGAAACTCTGCCTTCCCTTTGCAGATACGCCTCCTTCAAGATCAGGGAGAGAGAAAAAAAGATGCAGTGCTAGGGGTCAGGAGGGCATGTGCTAAAATCCACCATGAGTCGGTTCTCTAGATTCAGTGGGGGCTCTTCCAGGACAGGAAGGGGACAAACACCAAGATTTAGGGCTCTTCTGGCAAGAGGTTCCTGATTATCCCCATAAATCAACCCCAATCAGTTAATTCCTCATAGAGAATGATGAATGGAAGGCTCTGAGAACTGCCTGGCATGAGGTTTGGTTGGTGAGGAGCCAGCATGCCTGATTTGTCCCAGTGGTTGCAGAGCAGGGTATCAAAAATGGAGAAGACTCCCATGTGCACTTCTGGTCCTCATGCGGCATGGAGCTACTGGAGATGCTAGATTCACTTCCAGATATTCTAGGGAACTAAAGCCACTATCTGGGTTTATACTGCTAATATTCAGTGATTTAAGAGGATTGATTTTTTTTTTTGGGGGGGGGGCTGGAGAGATAGTTCGGTGGTTAAGAGCACATAGTGAACCTGGATTCAGTTACCAGCATATACAGGGTGGCTCACAACCACCTACACCTGCCTTCACATGCACAGATCCCCACACTGATACACATACACATACTTAAAAATAAATCTTTAAAGATAAAAATGGATGAACTTTAGAATAAGAGACACAGAATTTCAGCTTCTCACCTTGGATAAAGGATACGACTTCCCCATCTGTAAAAGGGGTGTTAATGCCTATTGGAGTATTCAGCAAATGGTAGCTGTTAATGAGTATACCATGCATCTTCCTGAGGGGGGCTGTGTAATCTGGAATAACATCAGGGTATGCTGACCAAAAGAAACACAAAAAATGGAAACGAGCCTGACCAGGACTTGCTATTGTAATCGCTCTTGGATCATACCCTTCTTCCTCTTTGGCCCGATCCTTTTGGGTCCTCTGCTCCTGAGTCATGCTGAGTGCCTAAGTCCCCTGGTGAAGGCTGCACAAAAAGGTTCCTCATATCCACCAGAATGTGAGGAATCTTTTGAGTTGCTGTTAGAACGCTTTGCATAGTTCCCTCTGCTTCCATCAACAAACATTTGAACACAACCTCGCACCAGGTGTCAGTCTGGACAGAAGGATGCAATGAGGAGGTGTGGTCCCTGCCCTTGAGAAACTTAGGTAGAGTGATGAAGCTGACATAGCAGCAAGTCAACAAGAAGCTTGCAGCATGAAGAGGACTCTAGTGGAGGTAAGCAAAGATGGGGGAGAAGCACAGACAAAGGAGAACGACACCTGACCCTAAGAATCCTTCATCAGCCAACCAGGATTCTTCTCCCATTGCACCACACCACCCATCTCTTAATATCTTGTTTTGTTTTGTTTCTCTCCTGTCTATTCTGTGTTTCTGAATCACAAGTAAAGGAAGATCAAACTGGTGGATGATACTTGTAAAGCTCCCAGAACATAGTAGGTGTTCGCTGAGTGCTAGATCCCTCTTATTCTTTTCCTCTTGAGGGTAGCAGTCACAGATTGAGCCGAAACATATGGAATTGACATTTTTGTAACTCTAAAGCCATTGGTTATTAATGATTTCTTATGGTTTGTGCCGATATTACATATATGTGTGCTTTATGTTTTAGTTGATAAAACTATGTGTTTTTCACATATAGCATGTTGTTTTGATATATGCATAGATTTTGTGGAATGGCTAACTCAAACTAGTGAAGATATATATTACACTGCTTTTTTTTAAAAAAGAAAATTTAAAATCTAAAGTGTTAGCAATCGTTAAGTTCATGATTTATTGTCCTGAACTGAAGTCATTCTGATGTACAATAAGATTGTTTGAAATATCCCTCCTGTTGAGTTAATATTTTGTTCATTGACCTAACATCGATTGGCAGATTAATTGATTTAGCTTAGAAGGAAACCGTGTTTACTGGCAGTGACTGAGGGAAGGTGTGAGGCTTTGTTCTGCATATCCAGTATGTTTAGAACATCAATTGCTTGAAGCATGAACCACAGAACACGGGGTGTAGAAAACAGAAGGTCCCTACTGGCAGGAGTTGAACAACCAAGGAAGAGGTAGACAAGAGCGTTTCTGACTCATTGTCATAATTCGTGGCACAAGTTGCCACACACTACGCAGTGACACAGCAAGAAGGACAATGAATGTGATCCAAAGAAAATTGACACGGGGGTGACCTTGGGAATGGACCACAAGGTGGCAGAGACACCACTCACAAAGCCAAGCCTTCTGGACAAATGGAACAACAGAGTCAGAAAGATGTCTGAGTGGCACACAGTGGCTTTCAGGAACCCCTGAGCCACTGTCTTCAGAACAAATGGGAAATTGTGACTCAAGTACAGTGGTAACGTCACTTATCGCTGGGGGTGTGCTGTCAGAATTGCACTATTAGGAGTTTCGTCACTGTGAGAAGAGCACAGAGTGTGTGTGCTTCCTCAAACCAAGATGGCTGCATGACCACTACACAGCAAATACATTCTGAGAAGACCGCCACTATGTATGTAGTGTGCCATTGACCAAAATATCACCATGTGGTGCATGACTGTATTCTCATAGACTCTTTCTCTTTGGGGAAAGCTCTCCCCAGAGCTTACTACACAGAGTCCTAGGCTCAGGGTATCTGCAGCAGTCTATCACACTCTGGGCTTTGGTTTACGGGAGTGGCCCTGCCTTTCAGTGGCTGGTGTTTTTCTGGCTTCTGTAGGACTGGCTCCCCCCTCCACTCCCGTCAAGTACAAGCAGCAAGCTCTGCTCTGACAGAAAGAGGCTGTTCTTTGTCCTTCTTGTGGCAGCACTGCAAAGGCCCAAGTGGGGGTAGCTGTTTTATTGATGTTATTGATGCTTCTATGGGCAGGGGAGGCAGGGGGTTGATGTTGCTGTGTCAGACATGTGTGCTGGCTGAAGCGCTCAATATTGTTCTCAGCTTCTGTCCTCTCCTCATCTCACCCCCACCTCCAAGTCCCTGACTGCCATAGGAGAGTCTGGCTCCTCACTCTGAACATCTTGTGATCAAGACACTTCTTGAGCAGAGATTGGAGAGCCTCTAGGAAGTGCCAGGAAAGCCGGTGATGGTGAGTGAGACAGTGGAGAGTGGGGAAGGGTGGGAGGGAGTGCCAAGAAGGAAGGTGCCAAGCAACTGCTGAAGCAGAGGGCATGACCATACCGAATAGCTGAGTTAAGGGGAGAGCCCTGAGCTAGGAGTCAGGCAGCCTTGTCAGTTCCCTCTTTTATGTGACTCTTGGAATGTTTTTATTTCACTCATTTTTATCATTTTATTTTTAATCAGTCAATGACTTACTACATGGATCTAACTAACCTCAAACTCACAATCCCTCTGCCTCAGCCTCCTGAGGAATGTTGGGATTGTAGTTATGTGCCACCATGCCTGGCCAGTTCTTGAAATTATAAAATAGATAGATAATAGACAACAGATGACAAAAGTGGGTAGATAGACAGACAGACAGACAGACAGATAGATAGGTAGATAGATAGATTATAGACAACAGGTATGTAGGTAGATAATAACAAAATAGAGAATAAGTGATAGGTAGATAGATGATAGGTAGATAGATAGATAGACGGTAGAGAGATAGATTATAGATAGACAACAGATATGTAGGTAGATAATAACAAGATAGACAATCAATAAGTGATAGATGGGTAGATAGATCATAGATAGATGGATGGATGGATAGATAGATGATAGATAGATAGATAGATAGATAGATAGATAGATAGATAGATAGATAGATGGATAATTATACCTATGTAATAGCACGTAGCTATATTTCCCTAAACTTACTTTGTCAGAGGAGTTTTATAAAAACCCTGGGCAGCCCAGTGTGTGCAGCCCCTCCGCCCCCCTCCTTCCCATCCCAGATTAATATTTCAGCAGGGTGCCTAGACTCTCAGTAAATACACCAGGATCAGTTGTTTGCTCAAATCCGTCTTAGTCGGTAATATTTTAAAGTTGATTGGATCTTAAAACTGTAAGAGGTCTGGGGTGTCGTGACTTTGCTGGCATTATCAGCTCAGCCATTTTCTTACCAAGCAATCTCCTACTGAAGCGAGCATGAGGCTCCCCATCCTGGAACAAGCAGAATGGAGCCGCATCCTATGCCCACAGGGGAGGCTCAGTTAAGAACCAAAGATGGTGAAGAATGAGGAAGCCTCTCCCAGCTTGCCCACACGACCTTGGGAGTGTGCTAATGTGTCCTTGAAGCATCGTGGGAGGCTCCCCAGCCTTCTCTCCCCTGCTCTCCTTTTTCTTTTTTTCCTTCTTTTAATATGCCCATTGACAGTGTCATCTCTCAACTTGATAAACTTGTCAGGGAGTGCTCTGGGAAAGTGTGACTTGAGTTTGGAGTGATTGCTGAGTGTGGAGGCAGAAGGGGCTAGGGAGTTGTGGGAGGCACCAAGACATTAGCCTGGGGGCAGGCAGATGTTCTGGGGTGTTTGTGACTCATGGGTAACCTGCATCACCTCCACAGTACAGTTTTAGCCGACCAGGACTGGAGAGGAGGAATCAAAATGTCATGGGTAACAGTGATGAGTGTTAAGGGAGCTGTGGGTTGACCGCGGCAGTGAGCGGAATATGCAGGGCTGAAGGTATGCATGAGCATTCCGTAACCTGGGAAATGATATGACGGGCTCCTCCCACAGCAGGCCATGTGAAGCTGGACAGGCAGAGGACTGGGCACGAAGGACAGAGGGTAGTGGGGCTCTTGAAATAGTAAAGCATGCTCGAAACTGTCTTTCTGAATTCTCTCTGATTTTACTTAGTTGCTTTTCTGAAGTACAGAATGTCGGGAGTTTAAACATTCTCCTTTGTGGTGGACATGGTGATGCATACCTGGGGTCCCAGCGCTTAGGAGGCAGAAACAGGAGGACCAGGAATTCAAAGTCATCCTTGGCTACCCAGCATATCTGAAGCCAGCATAGACAACATAAGATCCTGTATCATAAGAAAAGTAGATCTGGGATATGGCTCAGTTGGAAATCCCTGCTATCCATTTACAAGGATCTGAATTCAGTCCCCATGATTCAAATAAAAAGGCAGGGCACCTCAGTGAGACGCTGTAATCCCAGCCCTGGGGAGGTGGAGACAGGGGGATACCTGGGCTTATTGGCTATCTAGTCTTGCTGAATTGATGTGTTCCAGATTCAGTGAGAGACCCTGTCTCAAAAACTGAGGTGTAGAGCCATTGAAGAAGACATGTGACACTGACCTCTGGTTTCTCTGCTCAAATATGTGCACATGCGCACACTTCCACACATCTGGACACAAATGCCCACATCACAAACATACATAAGTAAATACACTTGGGGAGAAAAAAAGCAAACAAAGAAGTCTCCTTTGAACACACATCATTTTAGCACACTGGCTAGGTGACTTAGCGATGGCTATATACCCTTAAACAGGGCATGGTGCATTATGCTTCCTTACCAGTCTGCTGCTGCTAACACAAATGTTACCTCAATGAATGAACACAGAACCCATTTTCATCTGACCTGATTTGCTAGGGCTGTGGGGGAAATCCACCTTAAGTGGACTGGCGTGT
>CABHPQ010171546.1:13681-32742 GCA_902168405.1 Peromyscus aztecus | reverse complement strand
CTCTCTCTCTCTCTCTCTCTCTCTCTCTCTCTCTCTCTCTCTCTCTCTCTCTCTCTTTCCCTCCCCCCTCTCTTTTTTCCGCACTAACCAAACTATTCAGATCTCTTCCTCATGAGATTTTTTTCTTTCGGAGACACGGTTACAAACTCCCTTGGTCTGTGGGGTCTTGGCTTCCCTCACTTTTACTCATCCTTAGAGATCTGATTTAAATGTTTCTGCTCTTGGAATAATTCTAAGGTATCCAGCGTGAAATTCCAGCCATATATATATTTCTGAAACACACACTAAAATAGAAACCTGTTAAGCATTTGGCCAAATACCTGCTTGATGTGGATCTCTCCCTGGACTGTAAGCCAGGTGAAGCAGAGCCTGTGACTGTTTCATCACACCCGTTCGAAGTGGTGTTTACTCAATCACAGCAAACATTCTGAGCTCCATACAACCGGATTTCAATCTCAGCACAAGCCATCATTTACTAAACCCACTTTACAGAGGTAGAATCCGAAGCACTGAAGCCAGATACTGTCCAAAGCCACACAGATGGTGGGTAGAGGGCCCGGCCTAGCCTCACCATTCCACTCATACAGTGGATACACCATACCCAGTTGCTGGGGGGAAAAGGACCCTGGGTTAGTGGATCTGGAATAGTTGGAGATGAAGTGACCAGAGGGTACCAGCTGTGACTCTCCAGCCCTGTCTTTTTGAAGTGTTTTCTATGATGGCTATGATAAGAACCAAGTACCACCCCAAAAGCAATGCAAAATAGAAGGCAAAGAGACAGTGTCCAACATTTGAGAAGTTGTATAGTGCCCAACAGGTACACACAGCCTGTTGGTAAGTATGATTATTCAGGAAAGAAATACAAATGCTTTATCTTTCAGTTTATATTTGTGACTGGTCTCTAACTTGTCAGCACAGTGATATTTATGGAATTGTTTGCCCAGAGCTACTGTGTATGCATGTCTGTGACTGTGTATGCATGTCTGTGTGGGGGGCATGTGCGTACCCTTATGTGTGGAGGCCAACATGAGTGTAGGATGTCATCCCCCATTGCTCTCCACCTTATTTTTTTTTTTTTTGAGACAAGGTCTGTCTGCCAACCTGGAGTTCTTCTATTTGGCTACACGATGGCCAGCAAGCCCCAGGATCCCCCTGTCTCCACTTCCACCGCACTGGTATAAAAGGAATGTATCACCACGCCAGGCTTTTAGGTGGGTTCTGGGGAATTCAACTCACATCCGCATGCTTTCCCAGCCATATAAACTTTCTCAGTTTATCTACTTAGCCATCTCCCAAACCCCCAGAAACATAAAAAAAGAAGAAAAGAAAAAAAGAGACAGGAAGGAAGGAAGGAAGGAAGGAAGGAAGGAAGGAAGGAAGGAAGGAAGGGAGGGAGAGAGGGAGGGAGGGAAGGAGGGAGGGAGAGAGGGAGGGAGGAAGGAAGAAATGGTTTGGTCTTTGAGCCTCTCTTTGGTCTTTGAGCTAGGCTCCCGCACAGAAGCGTGTCCCCAGCTTGTGCGAACATGCATGGCTGACAGAAGCAGGCACACGGAGCCCCGGGGTTTGAAGGACAGGTTTGTAATTGACAGTATCTGCTGCCCTCGGAGTGCAGAGCCTTGAGCCAGAGGTCTCTCCAAAACAGCAAAGCAAAGCCTCTTAGCTCCCTGATTCACACAAGGTCGTGTGTTATCAGCCACAGATGTGAGCCTCGAAGCCTCCCACTCCTGAGTGCACTGTGGAAATGGGTTTGGCAGGGGGACAAAATGCACAAGATGACAAGCACTGTGAAGTTAACAGCCCCACAGGTTGCCGGAACCCAGGCTGTGGGCCCTGTTCCTTCGAGCTCCGCCAGGCCTCTGGAGGGGGCGGTGACACAGGAGGTCTTAAGATGCCAGCCCTATCAGTGACCCTGCTGTCCGGGTGCCTCACCCTCCCGAGGCCCCTGCCGAAGCAGTCTTACTGCACACTCTCCTGAGCGGCCGCTTGTCCTCCCATGGAGACGGGGAGATGCTCTGGGTTCATCGCAGATGTGTGTCTTCCTCCACTCACTGTTTCCTGTATATGGGTGGGGTCAGTTGCATGCCAGACACAGTCAGCTCTCTCACCAGGAGCAAAGCTGTCACAGACTCAGCCGGGAGTGTGCTCAGGCTGCCCTGCACATCCCAACAGGTTATAAGTGAAATGCGGGCTGTGCTCTCCAGCCCTCTGGAGGCACGGGAAGCTCTGTGGTGTACAGGTCAATGTAAATTCTGTCTTACAGAAATCATGTCACCTGGCACATTCTCTGGCCCACTCTTCCAACCCTCTTTCTCTCCTCACCCCATCTTGAGACCCCCAGATCTGTCTGGCAGATGAAGGCCTATGCTGTCTGAGAATCTGTGCCCTGCTTGGGGTACATCTCAGGGGCATGGGAAGGACAGGTGCCAGATGCAGACAGTTCTCGGCTAGGCAGCTCTCCCTCACTCCAGCACTGGGAAGGCTTGCAGCTTGGCAGCCTCCTGGAGTAGACCTTACCAGCAGCACGCCTTGAGCTTCTCTCATCCAAGCCACAGATGTCTGCCACATCCGCATCCCCCAGCTGTAGGACTTACTATAATTTCATACAGTTCTGTAGGCAGATATTGAAAAGGCATCTGGGAAAATTGATAGCGTATCAAGGCAAAGATTTCATAAAAGTCATTTTTTTTTTAAATGTCCAGCCATTGGTACCTGCTCACAATCCTCCCAGCTACACACTCCGTTCCCCAAGGTCCTTTTCCTGATCTTAGAGCGCCCCCTGTGGAGCTGAGTCTCCTACTGCTGCTGGGAGTGCCTGATTCTCTCCCAGCCTTGGAGGATGAGGGCAGAGACTAGGAATGGAGAAAAGGAAGAGACCCGAGAAGAGTGAGAGGAGGCAAGTGGGCTGAACTTCAAGAACATCCTCCCATGTGAGGAGATCCGCGCTTCACGCCTGTCATCCCACTAAGTCCTCACAAATAATCCACGGGTCCCAGTTTATTAACAAAACCCAAGAATTCAAGGAACTGTCTCTTAAGAGTCACAGGCTCAACTGCCAAACCATTGTTCTCTCTGTAACTGATACATGAAGTCTGTTTTGTTCTTATCTTGCTCTGCCCAGTTTTCCCATTTCTCCACTGATGTCATGGGGAGGAGCCACTGTGCCCAGGAAGATTCCAGGGTCCAGCTGGGAAGGAGTGGACGCTTGTCATATAATACCGAGGGATCTTTTGACAGTTCTCCCTCCCTGTATTTCCACTGGGCTTTGCTTCCTTCTTGTTTTGGTAGCTATGAATGGATGACAGGACAAGAGCCCAACTTGCAACCAGAAACACACTCTGGCACAGCAAGAGCTTGGCCTCAGCAGGGTCTGGCCCACAAGGGGAGAAACTTCTGGGCTTTCTGGGTTCAATCAGGACAGTTTTAAGGGCAGCTGAGGCAAGGGTTTGGTGTATTTCAGAAACATGGGGTCAGTAAGGAACATTATATTATAAGGACTCAGCTCACACAGTTATGGAGGCTGAGAATTCCAATGGTCTGAGTTCTAAACTGGAGACTCGGAGAAGCTGGTATTGTAGTGGGGCCTTAATCGCAAGGTCTAAGAACCACAGAGCCAACCAAGGCTGTAAGCCTCAGCCCCAGGCAGGAGAAAAATCAAAGATACCCTGGTTCAAGTGATCAAGCAGAGGGAACAAATTATCCCTCCCTCCAAACTTGCTTCATGCAGACTCCCATCCAATTAGATGACACCTTGGTGAGGACAACTTATTCAAATGCCAATCTCATCCGTAAACCTGGCCACACTCATGCCCCATAGCCTTGTTCAGTTCAATGTCTGGGCATCCCATGTCCCAGGCAAACAGACCTACGCAAAGAACCATCACACCTGGCGATTTCACAGAGATGAGTGGAGAACTTGCCCTAAAGTGCAGAGGAAAATCTAGGATTCTGGGGAAGGAGCCTTATCAGGAGCCAGGAGATGGTCAAGTATTGGAGGTAAGACCACCGGAAGGGATTAGGACCACTCTTTAGGAGGACCCTTGAAGGAGATCTGTGTTGAGTCAAGGGCAAAGGGATTACTGGGTGTATCTTAAAGACACAGCTGCTCCAGTGAGTCTGTGGCTGCAGAAACCCCGCAGAAGGGCTTGGGTGCTCAGGGTAGACTGGGGTCCGAAGAGTAGGAGCTTGACCAGGAATCCAAGCCACTCTTTTGTAGGAGTAGGGGGCAAGAACTGAAGGGGTCATCCTGCACTCAGGAAATTTTCTCGGGAAGTATGTGTCTAATGACTGACGTGAAGCCAACCATGTGGGGCAGGTGAGTGAGCACCTATGGGAACCAGGTTTGTAGGAGTCTACAGCTTTCCTCTCCTCCCAGCTTGACACTAATGGGCTGTTTGCCTGAGTACTATCCTGATAACTGATACCGCTATGGTCACAATTTGAACCCTATATGGACAAAGTAATCCTTCAGAAATGGAAGTATTCCTCCCATGCCCCAGACACCCAGCATCTAGCCTATCGGATGGAAGACAGTGGGCTTAAACAATAGTTCTGACTGAAAGCATTGTCTTCACCAGACGTCTCTGATGCAAGCGCCACTGGAGAAATTCCTTTCCGAACTTAGAGCCAGAATTTTCTTCCATCCCTTAAGAGTAGAAGACATAAGAAAGTGAATTTGGCCCCTTTAAAATGATTACAGCTATGGTCATATGCTATATTGCTCTTTTTGCCTTAACTACTAGGAAGCTCCAATCGGATTTTATGTTAACTAGAATGAATGTTTTCAACAGTATTTTGGATGTATGTATCTGTTACCTTCTTTTTTGTTCAAGTTCTATTTTCCTTTATATTACTACTCATAGACATCCCTTGTTTAAACTCTTTAAACCACCTTTGGAAAAAGGCATTTCTGGAAGGAGACAACAGACTACTTACTGCATGTTTGTGGGCACAGCTGGAAAAGCCACATGAAGGGTACATTTTCCTGGCAGGAGTCCACATGACATCAACGCTGCTTTCAGAGATAAAGGGCAGTCTTCTGTGTTCCTCCCCTGCCTCTTCCCACGCCACCACCCTCACAAGGACAAAGTGTCGGGGGCATTCTTTAATCTCCTCTGTTTTAATTGGTGAGAGAAAGTGGTGCCACTCATCGGTGCTCTAAGTTGGATGGATTTAATTAGATCTAATGACCAGATAAATGGAGAATTCTGACTAAGGACCTTTGAGGACTGAGTGGTGTGAAGAGGATTATGTTGTTATATTTCCCTGCTTTTGTCGCCGTGATGGGAAGAGAAGCAGAGCGCTAACGGGAGCCAGACACGGATACTGTCGCATGGAAGGGGTAGAAGAGAAGACCTAGGGTCATCTTTGGGGCCACAGGAGAGAAGGTACTCAGAGCAAACATGAGAGAGTGCACACTTGTGAGCATCAAGAGTTTGAAGTCTACTGACTGAGTCACCCCTAAATCTGCTTGACCTTCCTTCCCAGGTCACCTGTTTCTCAGACGTTTGTCTCCCCATGACCCTGGCAGCTTTGTCACATTTTCGGAAAGCCACAGGCTAGTCCTAGAATGGGTAAAGTAGTTGGTTCACTTGTCAAGCTTCCCTGGAGCTGATGCTGAAGACAATCTGTCCCCCTTTGACAAGTCGCCTTCATCTAGCATGAGCAAGATCATTTTGAATATCCTTGGGCTGTCACTTAGGGCCGTGAGTGTCACAGACTTCTCTCCCCTCGAAGATCATCTGTCAGAGTTAGTGGGGTATTCTAGTCCCAAAAGCCCGGAGGGAAGAGTGCTGGGGGTGCGGGGGTAGAGAGGAACACAGGCAATAAAGTCAGTCAGCAAGTTCTCCAGCTCCAGTTCACTCTGAGAGTCGGGGGAGGCAGAGTCGACCCTGGAGAAAGGTCAGCCAAAGTTGTAAGTCCTGAGAGGAGAAAGAACCTTCACTGGGCATCTATCACCTGTCTAGCATTTTGGTCAACACTGCAATACTGCTTAATTCTTATGGCCTTAGATTTTGGTGCATAATTGGTCTTCAGTATGCATCCTTTAAAAAGATGAATAATTAATTATTCATGGTCCTCATTGCGCGTAGAAGAAACCAAGACTTAGAGGAAATAAACAGTGTGCCAAAGGGAGCTAAGATTTGAATCTCTCTCTCTCTCTCTCTCTCTCTCTCTCTCTCTCTCTCTCTCTCTCTCGTAGTACCAAAGACTTGTCTTTTCCAGTTTGACCTGAGGACCAGATATTGCTCAGTTTCCCCTAAATCCCTCCAGTCTCTTTTCTAATTAGGCTGATATTCAGTTTGATCTCATTGCACCTCAGTTTGCTAACTTGTAAAATGGACTAATTAGAGGAACACTCCACGATGAGGGAAGCAGCTGCTAGTTTTTCCCAGAGATCATTTATATGGAGATACAGCCCACCTTTTGTGTACATTCCAACCCTGCACTGAGGTGCATTGGAACATTTATGAGATGGTAATTCTGTGTCTCTATCTGCTCCAGGAGATGGATTTACAAATGAGCTGAAAATGTTTCAGCAGTACTACCTGTGATGTGCTATTTCCCATCTCTGGATGCAGAATAGTGGCTCAGGCCATTAAGAAAGTAACATGCACGCATGCATATATACATGCCTGCATGTACACACACTTCAACCACCTAACAACACAATATAGCAGGAGGGATGCAGGGACGCAAGAAGGTCCTGTTTCATAAATATAAATGGTCACCAACCATTTGTTCCAACTTTGTGAAGTTCTTACAGGTCCCTCTCATCCCTACCTTACTCAAAAGAGTTCACACAAGAGGAGTTCAGGCACCAGATGATTCGAATTGTTGTCTGCCTCCTCTGCTTCGGTTTACCGAAGAAAGACCTTTGACAGGCTTGAATCAGACACCTTGCTAGTCTGTGAGCCCCACTGTGACAGCCCATGTGATTCCTAAGCACGTCACCACTCTTGCGTAGAACAACAATTATTAACTTTCCATAAACAAATTATTATGCTGTGGCATTAACATGGAAGGCTTCTGATAAGTGGCTCTACTGGGTTCCCACAACTCTGAATCTTAACTGTGGTTATAACTGATTTGCAGAGAGAACACTGAGGCTTAAGAGTTTAATAACCCATTCAGATCTACCCAGGCAGTGGATAATTAGCAGAAGGGAGATGCAAACCTAAGCCTTCCTGAGCTGTGATCCCTAGTCGGGACCATAGGCGTCAATGACATGTGTGTTTCTAAGCATACTGAGCTGTTAAGAAAGAAGGAGATGGCTAAAGGATGTTTAGGACAAAGGGGGTTGGCAAGTTTTCTTCCACTTCGTACAATGAGCCATGCTGAGCACACAGTCGGCATCCAGTCCCTTTTCTGTAAGACGAGGACAGATCAAATCACAGTCTTTCCAGCTCATTCATTCATGACTTAAGTTTGATATAGCCAGGGCTGTTCAATGAAAACACAAGGTTAAATAAGAACCCGGTTTCTACTCTCAGTTAGCCCACCATCTGATGAGAGGGAAGAGGCTTATAAATTAATTATTACACTCCATATAATAAATGTTCCCTGGTAGATGGAAATACTGTGAGTCGAGGGAAAGAGCATCTCAAAAACAAAAACACAAACAAACAAACAAACAATTAACCTGAAGTGAAAGAAAGCGCTTGGAACCAACTTTCAAAGGCAACAACAAAACAGCTGGATGTGATTCTTATCTCTGTAACCTTGAACTAGTTGAAATGCTTTGAGCTGTATCATTTTGTGCAGGAAAACAGTATCAATCAGACGGCATGACCAACCCTGAAAGAACTGCGCGAGGGATTAAATGGGTTAACAGAAGCGAAAAAATTACTGTTCATCAGCAAAATGGCAAAGCTGGAAAACACGGGCGAACCGAGTGTGGGGAGGCAAAAAGGCAATGCAGAGATTTCTATAATGTGGGATTATGTAGCAGCATAATAATATAGATGTGGCTGCTGCAGAAAATGGGCTGTCTTGGGACTTTGCAATCACCAGCCATGCTTCAAGGGAACAAATCTCTCCATATGGTTCTGAGGAGAACAACAACAACAAAAAATTATTTTCAAGCAACTTTCAGATATAATTCCTCCTTGGGTAGGAGAAACAAAAAGATAGCTAAAACTTTCTATCAGATCTCAGAGAAATCAATCAGCTCACACACGTCTGCTGATCCAGCCACGCGCCCACCACTGTGCTTGTTTCTCTGCAGAACTTCACACAAAGTAGCTGGAAAAGAAAGAAAGAACCGTGTACACCCAACAATCAACAGCCAAATGGTTTGTGACGCACTGGTCTTGGTGAGCCAAGAAAAAGGTCACTGTAAGCCTGATCAAGAGAGATGCCTTCATGGAGGAGGTGGCGAGACCTTAAAGGAAGGCTAAGAATTGGAGGAGAGGGTGAAAATGATGAACGAAGGGAAAGGAGCAGCAGATGGGGAGGGGGAGGGGGATACAGATAATGAAGGTGAGGAGAGAGAATAGGGACCACACATAGAATCAGTGTTAGAGGGAGAAGGACCCAAGTGGGCCTGAGCATGGAAGGGCTGCTAGGAGGCTGAACATCTGGATGAAGCCAAATTAGGATCTACACTGAGGAATCTGAGTCTGATGCTTGTGTGAGTTGGTCAGTAGTGGCCGGGCATTGCCACAAAAGAAGGAATGCAAGCTGACTGCCAATGGGAAGGAACAAAAAAAAAATAGTTCCCATCGGACTATGCCATCTAAATAAGCTTAAGATGGTGTGTATATACGGTGAGGACAATGGGCTTATCACTGGGGAGACTTGGCTATCAGAAGTGAAGATGGAGAGCAGAAAGGGAAAAGTCAAAGACTCCCACAAGACTTGACTGGGCTAGAAACTTAGTCATCAAAGGAGGCCTCTAAGGTGGATAAAATGAAATATCAGAGAAGAGAAAGTTGGAATGTGTGTTCCTTGGAGGCAATGGCAATCCCCCCAAATGGGAATGTCATAGAAACAGTTGGGATGATGAAGCTGAATAGCAGAGGTAAGATCAAGGCTGGAGAAGTTCGTGTGAGAGCTGTATTAGAGATCTCAGGAAAAGTAGGTAGAGGGACAAAGGAGGCAAATGCAGAAAGGCCCCTTGAGGACTCTCACAAGTAAGATAACAGGAGAGAAAATGATACATTGAAGGAGAAACAGCAGTCTCAGAGGATAGAAATAGAGCGTCAACAATTAGGCACAAAAAGATCCTAGTCAGAGGGAGACTATTAGGGACAAGAGACATGGTCCTGAGCATCTCTCTGGAGAGATCAAGACCAACAGGGTGGAGAACTAAGATGGCTACTCATTTTTTCAAGAAGATATGTTGGTATAATTGGGGAGCAAATGTCAGCTTGTGTGAAGAACTGAGATTGGCATGTCAGGAAATGGAGAGAGACGTCAGCAAAAGGAAAGGCGAGGACCAGGAACTTAGCAGGTTTAACAGAATCAAACAGGATCTGTCTGAGACATAGAAACTAAAATACACGGAGAGAAGAGGGCCAGAAACATAGAGAAGGAGGAACTAGACACACATTGTGGGAACAAAATCCCAGAGGAGATAGGGGTCCAGAGTTCATGCGAAGCAGTTATCTTTAAATAAGAGGAAAGAAACCTCTTCCTTTGAAAATAAAGGGGGGAATCCACTTCATAGACATGGCACCTTAAGAGGTGAGAATGAGGGTACTTGAGATGCTCACAAAGATGGCTTTTATCTCCTACTGATCTGAAATGGACACATAGCATGAGTGGAGAGAAGCCTTTGATGGTTTAAGTTCCTGGGATTTTCAGATTGTCACTGCAGCATAACCTAGCCCATCCTGATTGAATACAAGGAGAAAACCGCCTCCTGGTATTTGGACAGCAGGGATGAATCAAGGTTTAAGGAAAGAAAAGGAATGAAATAATAACATGATAGCATCCAAGTGGTTCAAAAAGAGGCTTTATCTCAAGGCATGTTTTGAAAAGTTTGAAAGCTGCAAAAATGTTGGAAGCCAGGATAATGACCACCCAGAGATCCTTCACCCAGATTCATCAATTGCTGGCATCTTGCCACATTATCTCTCTGTGTAATGTCGAGGGACACACACACACACACACACACACACACACACACACACACACACTCCTGCAGCACACCTTTGTTTCTTTCCTGATTTTCTTCTTTTATTCCAAAGTACCTGAAAGCACTCACTCATAAATGTGAATAGTTTCTCTTACAGAATTATAATCTTGTTATTATAGACAGACTAATTAATAGTTTGGGTTGATTAAGATTGTGCAGATCTAAGACATATGGCACTGGTATTCCTAAGCATAGTGAGGTAACTACTACAGCCAAGCAAATTAACATAACTATCATCACACATATCTTTTTGTGGTTAAAAAAATACTGAAAATTGATGCAGTAAATTCCTGGCATGCAATATGATATTCTTAACTATAGTTTTCATGCTGCACATTAGATCTCTAGGCATATTCATCCTACATAAATATAAACCTCAAACCCAAACTTATTAATGTAACACTCTTATCTAGTATAGACTCTACATGATTCAATTTTTCCTAGTCTTTCTTAAATTTACTTCATACTGTTCCCCACCTCTGCTTGTGAGACCATTAAGAACTGCATACTGAGTTTTGGAGAGAGGGATAAAGAAAGGGGGAGAAACAGAGAAAAGAGAGAGGTTGATATTCATTGATGAGCTGGGAAGAATTTGGTTCCCTTATTCTTTCACAAGCCAGACTTGCATTGTGGAGAAAAAGGATTATGAAATCTACGGTGATGGCTTGGCTGGAGAACACAGTCCTTTACCTGAGATGAATGATTAGCACAGTCAGAAGAGGAGGAGGGAGGAGAATGAATGGTACATAACATCAAAGGAAAGTGGCAATGTTCAGATAACTGATGGGCCGGAAAGAAAAAGAGAAATTGGAAATACAATTTGGCAGTGTAAAAATTATTACTAATTAGACTCTTTATACCCTCCCCCAAATGCTTAATTACCATGCATTAAATAATCAATCATTAAATCTATGTGAAATTAATTTGTTCTGAGATCTTTACACATATATGCTCAATTTGCAAGTGGCATGGCAAACTCCTCCCAACTTTAATTAATTAGAGCTGGCATTGGAGATGGAATATTTATTTATGGACCAGGTGCAATTAAAGAAGAAGGCTATGCTCACTCTGGAGAATGACAAGAGGACTGTGGGGTGCCAGTGTCGGAGAGACTTAGAATCTCAGAACAGGTGTAAGCTCAAGGGTCACTTCTTTCAGACTATCACAGGGAATATAGGAATATGAAGCTATGTGCTTTTCTCAGTATTTCCAAAATAGCTAACAGAGACCCTAGATTTCGTCTTGATAAGGCTGCACTGGCTAGATAAACTATCGGAGTGTTGTTTTGCCTTTGGCTGGGATTATGTTCATTCTTTATGATAATGTTGGTTATCTTCTCCTGACCAGATGCCCCAATTATCAGTCAGCTCTGTCTTTCATGAAAAGAAAGAAATGATTTTATTTTAATCATCGAGTTTATTTGGTTCAAGAGATTTCTCGGAAACAAAGGGAAAGGGTGGGCGCTGAGGGAACTGATAGTGAAAATCTTCAGAACAGAAGGATGGGAAAGCACCATTCTTGCCCCTAACCTAACAAAGAGGAGATTGCCCAAGTGATAGAGCCGAGTTCATGCCGTGACTTATTAAAAGCAATTAACAGAAGTCTTTCTGGTTCATCAAAGGTTACTTGAGGAATAAATTTGTGAGTTAAAAGTGGAAGATCCCTGGAGACACTAAGTCTCAAGCAAGAAAGTCACTCAGGAGGCTGGTGTATACCATCCAGGAGGGATATGGTGGCTGGTGTCTATCAAGGACGGATGGAGAGATCCGCAGGAGGCACACCATCATCAAGTGTGAGCAGCTGAGGGGCTTGCTCACTCCATGGTAGGCAAGATCAGAAACGACCTTCAGGTTTTCGAGTGACAGTTGAGAGGTGCGGTTTGGTGAAGGAGACAGCCAAAGAGAAATAGTGTCGACACAAATATTAGGAAATCGCCTCAGGAGACCTGGGACAGCTGAGATTCTAAGAGTTACTTTTGCCCCAAGGGTCTCCCGGGTTTTTGTAATGCCAAGGACAGAAAAGGACAAGGGAGTACTTACTCCCAGCCCAGCTCCAGGCATTGTGCCTGCGGTGGGAGGTCTCTGCCCAAGGCAGACGCCAGGGGTCAGTGCAGGCCCAGCTTCCTCGACTGGAGCGTCGCCGAGGTCTCCCGCCTTCAGCAAGTGTTCATTACCGAAAGAATTTAAGAGAACTCTAAACGGCAGATTCGTTTATGATAGCAGCATTTACAGGCAGTTGTAATTATAGTGTATGGAAAACAATTATTCCCTCCTAAAATTGCTCTTTTAATTTTCTCTTATTTGTCCCACAGTGAATGTTAAATAAGCCTCATTGCCTTGCAGACAGCCTCCGATATGTGCACAGAGAGAAGCTCCCAAGCACACACCACACTGTAACCTGCACACACGCGCTCACACACGCGTGCACGCCTTCCTAGTACTCATGACAGGCAAGCTCTGAAAAGCACACGGGTCCAGCCAGTGGCTTCCCACCACAGCCCGGTCCCAAGCACAGTTTCAGGGATGCCGTGTGAGAAGCTCCTCCCCATCCACCAGAAAGGCGGTCCTCTGGAGCCACTACTCAGTGGACCCTTCCTCTCCCTCCCGTGTCCCCAGACAAGTTTTGCAGCTCCAAACTGTATTGCACCCAGTTCCTGGGACAGACATCTTCACTTCACAACTTCCATTTACTCCTTTGTTTACACGCCTCTCTTTACATATAAGATCCTTAGCCACAAAAGTCCTTGCCTTTTTTATCACCAGTCTCCAACACTTGGCCAGTGGGAAAGCTTGTTCCTGGTGCCTCTCTCTAGCTATGGTTCAGGATAGTGCTCTCTCAAGGAAGGTCACAAATCGAACGCCTTCTCAAAATGATTGTTTGCAAAGAGCTGTGTTTCCGTATTCCAACCTCTGCTTGGGAGAGTGGAAAGCCATTCAAGGTCCAGTGATGAATGCATCTTTGTGGAGTCTGCGGACACCACATTCTAGCACCTTGACCAAAATGTCTTGGACCTCAGTGAGGTTTCAAAGACTTGGGGCTCAACAGAGGTCTTCAGTTGTCCTTAATGAGAGAATAAATGTTTTTAGGCTCAGACTGTGGGACAGATGGGTGGGAATGGGAAACAAAACTCATCTTCACAGTCAAGGACCAATGACCTTTAATAAAGGGATTAGGCAGTGACATTACATAGGGTATCAGGCCACCCTGGAGCGATTGATGTTGGTGGATGGAGGCCAAGCTCTATTAGGGAGGGATGTGGAAGTCTGTCCCCTGGATTAAAAAGTTTGCAAAGGAGGGGGGATGTTTGCAATTTGGGGAAAGTGTTACTGTTAATTGGTTGTCTTGGCCTTGAAATGGTCTTGATTGTTAAGTAGCTCTCTCTTTTCACACTAGGAGACAGAGCAGGGGGAAGGAATTTCATGTGAGGGACAGAAAAAAAAAAAAGAAAATGATGTTAACGCCAAGTGAGCCGTCTGTTGGGTGTTTGATGTTGGCAGGCTGGACTCTTCTCTTTTCAGCCATGTCCTCTCTGTCTTGGCTCGAATGCTTAAGGGACTTCTGAGTCTCTTTGTTTCCTGTTTTTACCACAAATGTATAAAATAGTCCTGAGAATGCCTGCCGCTTCTTCTTCTTCTTCTTCTTCTTCTTCTTCTTCTTCTTCTTCTTCTTCTTTTTTTTTTTTTTTTAACCTGTTTGGGCTGCTATAACAAAGTACCATAGACTGGCTAGCTTACACACAATAAGAAGTTTATTTCTCACATTTCTGGAGGCTGAGACGTCTGAGATCAAGACGCTACCACATTAATTGTCTGGCTCCTTGGAGACACTGCTTTCTCACTTGTTCTCACAGGGCAGAGAGACCAGCAAGCTTCCTGGCACCTCTTTTAGAAGGGTTCTGTCGACTTTCATCAGTCTATGCAGAGCTGTCTGCTGGACCCGGGATTTGAGGACCTTCAAGAATGGGGTGAACTACAGTCTAATGCTGTAGGCAACTTCACTTCAGTTTCAATGTGCTTTTATACACAGATGTAACAAAGAAAGCAATCTAAAGAAAGTCGTTTTAGTTCAGAAAAACACGATCGGAAAAATATGTAAATAAATGCCAGTAAGCTCATGCTAAACAGTAACAAAACAGCCCTTTCCCAGAACTTTCTCAGGACAGACCAATTTAAACACAATTACCTGGCACATACTCTAGATTCCATCTGGGAAAACACAAAGGAAGGCAGAGGACCACATCCAGGTTCAGGGTACACCGAGGACAGCACTCAGCAGGACCTTCCACCAGACTGGAATCTATAGCTATGTTCCTAGGCTACTAATCCCATTCACAAGGGTCTTCCCCTTATGACACAATCATCTTCAAATACTGTCAAATTGGTGATTAGGTTTCAGTACAGGAATGTGTCAACATGGAGCTGAAAGAACCAGAGTCATTCCTACCTACCACAGTACCCAGTGCTCAGGAGGTTGTGTAAAAGAGGCCTGAGTTTTCATTCTCCATCTGTCTTCAAAGTCCCATGGAGAAAAGCAAAGGTGTTAGAAGGTAGACACAACATTTTGTTAAGCATAGATCCTAGGACTTCCATAAGCAGTGTTTCTTAGAAAAACATGTGTGTCCATAAAATTTGAGAATTGAAAAAGAACTAAAATGTATAGAAAGTTAGAAAATGTAGTCCTGTATATTCTTAAATTATTTGTACACAAATATATAAATAAAGTATGTAAATGTATTATATGCATTTACATTTTTCTAAATTATTTGATTATTTAGTAATTAGCATTACTTAATGATTATTTAGGACCCCTCCCGTGGCTTTGGAATGGACAATTCAAGAAAGGGCTCTGACCTGAGTTTTCTCCTCTAAAGTTAGCTCAGATCCATTTGGCCTCCTAGTCTTATTGTTAAAGGAGAGACAAAGGGACATGTGGATGAGAACTGAGGCTGTGTTCCTTCTTCAAGTAGGAAACTGGACCAGATAACCCCAACTCACCTTCCAAAACTGTCATTCCATTTACCTTTTGGTAGGGTTTGAATATGGTTCATCCTCTCCAAAACTCATGGTGAGATTCAGCTGTCGTTCTGGCAGTGTTGGAGGTGGGTCCTTTAATAGCTGAGGTCTATAAGAGGGATTAATGACATTCTCATAGGAGTGAGTTCATTATTACAAGAACAGGTTATTATAAAGCAAGTCTGCTCTCATAATCTCCTTTTTCTATGTTATGAGACAGCATGAAACCCTCACAGGAAACCAAGCGGGTAATGGGACTAAGCTCTTGGACTTCCTACTCACCAAAACTATGAGTTAAATGTCCTTCCTGCCTTATACATTACCCCATCTAAAACAGAAACAGATTTAGACACTTCTTTCTCTAGAGGCAAAATTTTTTTGCCTGAACGGGATTTATTCATCTTTCATTCACCTGTAAATTCTATCCAGGTCAGAGTCATTGAACAAGTTTCTATCATATACCTACAATGGTAGTGCATAAACAAACAAGGCTTGGTAAGCACAAGTGTACTTCTTACATATGGTGGCTGGTTAGATCACAGAGGCGGAGCCCTGGGAGGCTCATTCCACAGAGCTGCTCTCCCTAGGGGTAGTAGTAAAGACAGAAGTAAATGAGGACCATGCTGTCTTACATGTTTTAACAATTACCGTGTACTGGGCTTTTTTTGCTGAGCACTTGGCATGAAGTACTGCACTAAATTCCCCTAATTATCCTGGAAGTAGGTGCTTAACCGTTGTGTTGTTGGAGGACAGTGCAGCTGTAGTGAAAGCCACCTAGGAGATAGGACAGAAAGATGTGGAGTAATTAAGACTGCCTCCAAACAGTTCCAAAAACACTCAGAATCTGCTCATAAATAGTTTCATTCTTTCAGAGGTCAAAGGGACTTTCTACCTCAATGGGGAAGAGAGGTTTTGTTGTTGGAGACCAGGGCTTACCTCAGGCTGACCTTGAACCTGTGATCTTCCTGCCTCAGCTTCCTGGAGGAGAAAACTTCTTAATAATCAACATTGTTTACCACCCAGGCCAATCAAACAAAAGTGCCCTCTGAGAATCATTGCTGGTAATTTTTAATCAAGAAAAATATCCTCTTATCTTTCCCCAGTGAGTCCGGGCCTCCATCCACCCACATTAATCACTTCAAAATAGCCTGAGAATTCATTTAATGTCACTGCTTAATCACTTTATTAAATGCCACTGCTCCTTCCATGTGAGTGTTTGTTTTTAGCTCATCTCTGACATCCATCGGTGCCTAAGAACTCCAACCCCTTTTCAAAAAGACCCAGAGTTTCATGCTGTGCTTGCCTCTGGTACCCTTTGCCAGGAAAACCAACCGGCTTGAAATCCTCTCATGGAAAGCCATTGTTATAGTTAAGGGTAGCTCTCTCCTAGTCCCTCTCCACTTGACTGTTTTATTCTGTAAACTTTTATTTTTAATTATTAATCATTCTCAAGAGAAAAATGGTATAAACATTTTAGAAATGTCAGGAGAGGTAACTGAGAGGGGGAACCGTTAACAGACTGGAAAAAGACTTTCTGTCACCAACAGGAATGATTCCAAAATGGTTTTTGTCCCATTGACTAAAACCAAGAGTTGTAGCAGGGAGGGTGGCATGCACCAGTCATTTCAGAACTCAGTGGAGTGAGGCAGGGGAATCATGAGGTCAAGGTCAGCCTGGGCTGCATAGAAAGACCTTTTCTATCAAAAGAAGAAAGAAAAAAAAAGTAGCAAAAAAAAATCGACCAAGATGTTGTGACATTGCTGAGATAAGAGTTGCCTTGCCCAACCTCTCTGGGGAAAGTTGTGGGTGTGGGAGGATGGTAGAGGTACAATTGACACCGGAAGGATCTCAGGAGGGGGATGGTTTGCACTTCAGTTGATAGCATCCTGGACAACAAAGATAAATCAAGGAGCCACTGGGTGTTTCCTGTGTGTTCTGCATAAGTTCTCTAGGTCTTTTTTAATTATTTAGTTTTACTGTTTTTAATTGTGTGTGTGTGTGTGTGTGTGTTTCTGTGTGTGGGTAATGTGTGTGTGAGTGCAGGTGTCCATAGAGGCTGGGGGCACTAGGTGTCCTGGGGCTAGAGTTACAGGCAACTGTGACACCCACTGTGCTGTATGTACAGCAGTATGTACTCTTGACTGCTGAGCCATTTCTCCAGCCCCAAGAAGGAATGTTTTTACCCTAGTAATACAAAATGAAGTTGTGTTTGCATACAATCACCAAGTGACCCATAACAGCTGCAACATGGGCTGAAAAATGACGTTGAGACCTTCCCAGCTGGAAGGCAAGCTGTGAGGAGTTCAGGAAGTTTAGGGTGGACAGAGATGAGATAGGCGTGACTGTTCTATTAGTCACTGTTCTATTGCTGTGAGGGTACGTTATGACCAAGGCAACGCCTATAAGAGAAAGTATTTAATTAGAGTCTTGTTTACAGTTTCAAGGATTTAGTCCATTATCATTATGGCAGGGAGGGAGCATGACAACAGGCAGGAAGACAGACAGACAGACAGACAGACAGAGAGAGAGAGAGAGGGAGAGAGAGGGAGAGGGAGAGGAGAGACTAGGGCAGGCTTGGACTGTTGAAACATCAAAGCCTACCCCTAATGACACACCTTCCCCAAGACCACACTGCCTAACCTTTAAGACAGTTCCACTCCCTGACTAAGTATTCAAATATATGAGCCTGTGGGAGCCATTCTTATTCAAACCACAACTACCCAACCTACTAACCACCACCACCACCACTACCCTGCCATCGCCCCCCCCCCCCCATTGACACGCTGGTTAATCTGCCGGAGGCTGTTTTGAGGACCAGAGAACAAAGTTCTTTTCCATGTCATTTAAGTCTTCCATGTTTCTTCCTCGAAGGAATTTGGGACTGATGCTACTGGTTGCATATGTTTAACGGTGATCTTTGTGCTCCCTGAACCCGACTCTGTGCTTTGTGAAGAAGGAAACTAAAAATAACAGGAGGGATTGACTGCTCCTTCATTTAAGGTCTAGAGTTCTAAAGGCACATTTCTGCCAGTAGAGTTATCTCACTGCCGTACGGTAGGACGTGAATCTGGGAAGGCCACCAGAAAATACACACTTCAGGTTGTTACACCTTCCCGTGGCATTCATTACATCGGCAAAGGTGGCATTCCATTTGGAAAAAAGTACTGGTTGCTGAACAATCACCCCCATGCATCAGTAGTTAGAAACATGGGGGTGGGGGGCAGTCATACTTTAGAAAGCCAAAGCTATCTGATGCTGGGAATGAGGTAGAAACCTTTTGCTACAGTATGTAAATAAGACCCATTAAAGACTAAGAATTTCACTTTTTCCCTTCATTTGATTCCCCATAACAACACTACTAAGGTGTGCCTGGGTTTATCCCCATTTTAGAGGAATCATGTCTCACTTAAGTAGTCATCTGTGAGTCTGAGATCCGTATCCAGGCCAGCATAACAGAAGTTTGGACTCTTTCCATAAAAACAAACAGGCTTGTAAATAGAGGTATAGGTAAACAGACATGGATAAGTAGATAGAGACAAGTGAAAGATAAATGGCAGACAGACAGACATATTGATGATAAATACAAGAGCTGTGCGTGGTGGTGCACACCTTTACTCCCAGCACTCAGGAGGCAGAGACAGATGGAGTTCTGAGGCCAGCCTGGTCTACAGAGCGAGGTCCAGAACAGCCAAGGCTGTTACACAGAGAAACTCTGTCTCGAAAAAAAACCAAAAGTAATAGATAGATAGATAGATAGATAGATAGATAGATAGATAGATAGATAGATAGATAGATAGATATAGATGATAGATAGATAGATAGATAGATAGATAGATAGATAGATAGATAGATGATAGATGATGGATAGATAGATAGATAGATAGATAGATAGATAGATAGATGATAGATGT
>CABHPQ010171546.1:0-13581 GCA_902168405.1 Peromyscus aztecus | reverse complement strand
GATAGATGGATAGAGAGAACTATCTACAAAAGCAGTATTATAGAGTGGCATTTGATTTTCCAGGCTGTGGCTTAAGATGCTGAAATGTTGGTCTTCTGGCAGAGAAAGGAGCACACATCCAGGATATGCATGCTACATGGGTACTTATTGATTTATCAAGCGGAGTTTATACTAAAAATAGAGGAAGAAGAAGAGATATCCAGAAACGAATCCAGACAGCATCTATGGCTAGAGAAGAAAAATAATATTGTAAGGAATGCCTAGCAGATTACAGAGAGATCAGTGGGAGAAAATGTGAAAACATACACAGCCTTAGACAATCCCCATACAAGTTCAGGCTAAGGTACAGAAGTGGGTTCTCAGCAGGAGCTCTCATCCACATGCAAAATGCTGCTGTCTCCTATTTTAAGAAAATACTCCTGATCCCCTATCTCCATCCCCATTTTCTATCTCTGTCCATCTGTTGATTAAAGCCACTTAAGAAAGTCACCAGTTCCATTCAGGCAGGTTTACAACACCATCAACTCACCAGAACACGGACAACCTCCATGTCACGGAAGTCCAAGAGTCAGATCTCAATGTATTTGAACTTGGTATGGGGCAACTATCCAAACACAGTCAGAACTGCAGCTCTACTGCTTGTTTGAAACTGTGTTTATAAATGGCCACATTTCTGAATCCTCTGAGAGTCTTCTCCAACCACAGCCATTCCTTGCAGTCTGTTTCCCTCCTCCACAGAATGTATAAATTAAAGAATTAATCACGACCACTGCAGGTGGGCAGGGGTGGGACTGGGGCATGTTCCCTCTCCAGAAAGTATGCCATTTTTCATTCTTATTGGTCACTGATGTCTGTGCCCACCCAATCCCCCATGAAGGCACACTGGAAGAACATAATCTAGTCTCCACCAGGCACCACACACAGCCCTAAAGATCATTGTGGTACCCGCATTGGAGGCATCTCTGGTGTCCTCCATGCTCCCAGAATGCCACCAGACCCATGGTGGCTCCCTTGAGTCAGTCTTAGATCCTGGTTCTCATAGACCCTAGCCTGTGTAGTCCATGTCCCCCGGTGATGCTGGTATTTAAGTGAACAATTGTCTAAGCTCATTTGTCCTCCAAAGCTCTAACCTGGCGCTCTTGCAGCTGATCCCAATGTCCATTTCAATGGCCACACAGGACTGTAGCCTCCTTGGACTTTGCCTCTGAGAGGCAGAGAAAATGGGTAGCAGTAGTGAGCCTTTCAAGGCAGTTTGAGATCAGGGATTCCCAACGTGGGGGTGACTGTCAAATACCACCTCCATTTAACTGCCCAGGCTCATTAATAGCTCCAAATATCCTCCTTTCACGTGAATTAACAGGAATTTTAATAATAAAAATGAGAACTCTCAATATGTGTTTTTCTCTCTGTTTGATAAAAACTAATTCATTACAATATTGTAATTAGTCTCCTCCCCATCTTTACAAATATGGCCATGGGGACATACCTAGGGAATTGAAAACCTGAGTGTCGGCAATGAGACTAAAACTCAGCTGGGCCAGCACACAGCCAGTGCCCTTGACTACCAGAGTACCCTGCCTCTTGCTTGGCCTGAAGGTTTATATCTACCAATTAAACATGACATTCCGGACTGACTTTCCTGATTTAGTTGATAATAAAGATTTTTTAATATACAAAATCTCAATAATATCAGAGCTAAAAGATTGGGAAAGATGGAACATTTTTAATGTAATTGCTTTTCAACAGAAGCTGAGAGAATTTGGCACCCTGATAAGTACTACTGATATAAATGTGACACCCTGAGTTGTCAGTGACTGGGAAGTTAGCAGAGAATTTCTGAACATTTGATTTTGTTCTCTTTATCATGGCATAACTTGGACAGGGCCATCATTTAGATAGGGGTAACCCCTTCAAATAAGCAATTTCTAAAGATTAGCGAGTGATTTGACTATTACTGCAAAGATTTAATGAATCATGTGCACTACAATGGTGTCATATGACAGAATTATAGCATAGCCCGTGGAGCGTAATTAGAAAATAAAGAGGAGCTTGGAGTGTCACTCAGTGGTAGAGCATGTGCTAAGCACGCATGAGGCCCTAGCTTCAATCTGAGAGGTGGGGAGGGAATCTCTTCATTTTATAGACTTTAACATTAATATTTTACTATGCTGATGGTTAGTGTTGAATGTTGCTTCACCTTTTACAAGAATTTGACTCAGCCCTAAAAGGTTTTCAATTACTGTTGATGCACAGCCTCTTGTGCCCTTTCTAGCTCACCACAGTACCCTCTCTGGTTTTTGTTGTTGTTGTTGTTATTGTTGTTGTTGTTGTTATTGTTGTTGCTGTTGTTTTGCTTTGCTAGTTATTCTTCCTTTCCCTAGTCTCCAAAGTGCAATGTGCTCTAGGCTCAACGCTGGGTCCTCTTTTCTTCTTGATCTGATCTCCCTTGATCATCTCGTTCAATACCATGGCTACAGTTCATGCACACATTAGATACTTGAAAATATGTATCTTTGGGCTTACCCCTTTCTGGACACCAAACCAGTGTGTGTAAATGGTTCCTGTCTCCACTTAGTTATCTTAAACCTATATTTAAAATTCAGCTATAAAATATGTGTGTATGTGTATATGCCTGAGTCTATTTATGTGTGCCATGTGAGTGCAGGAGCCTTTGGAGACCAGAAGAGGGTGTCAGATCGCCTGGACCTGAAGTTATAGATAGTTATGGGCCATGCAACATGGGTGCTTGGAACAAAACCCATGTCCTCTGCAAGAGCAATATGTTCTTTTAACTACTCGACAATATGTTCTTTTAAGCCGTCTCGACAACTTCTATAACTAAACTTTTGCTCTTCTGCAAACTCACACACTCTTTCTCACCTTGGCAAATGGTGATCTATCCATCTGGCTATTCGAACCGTAAACCTTTGAGTCATTCTGTATTCTTCTATCACATCTCATATCCAATCTGGAAGTGAATCTCCTACGATCTGTTTTCAGACCTGATCTGTTTTCAACCCTGACCACCTCTCACCAGCTCATCATTTTCACATGGATAATTTTTAGCGTCTGCCTAATGGTCTCCTGCTCTGCATCACTGACTCTTAAGCAGTGGTTTCCTTAAAACATGAGGCACACCAATACAATCTACAAGGCAAGATGCTCCAGTGTCTACCATTGAACACACCCCACCCATCCCAACCCCTGCCACTGCCATTGCCTGGCTGTGTCACTTCTCTCCTCCTCCCCTAGAAGCTTCTCCCTCCTTCTCTTGGCTTCAACCATGCTGACACCCTTTTTGCCCCCATGTAGATGGCAGACACACTGCTGTCTCGGGAGCTTTCATCGTCCAATCTCCTCCCTCATCTATCCCCCGAATTCCCTCCCTCAGCCCCTTTAGCTCTTTGCTCAAACTTCACTTCTTCAGTCTCCCATTGCTGATGTAACAGGACACTCTGTGTCTTAAAATGATGTGTATTTATTATCGTATAGTTCTGTAGCTGAGGGATCTCAGAGGTCAAATATCAAATGGCCATTGCATTCCTTTGGTGGTCACTGCTTTGCCTTTCTAGAGGCCACTCATATTGCTTCACTCCAGGTCCTTTGCTCTCTACTCCTAAAGCTGGTAGTGTAACATCTTGAATTTTTTTTCTTTATCAGATTCCATAGTCATGCTTCTGTTTCTGAATCTGACTCTGTTGGTATCTCATGCAACAACACTGGGCTCACCTGAATGACACATAATCCCATATCATGGACTTTAATCTGGTCACCTGTTCAAAGGCTCATTTTCCATGGACGGTAACATAGTGTCTTAGTTAGGGTTTCTATTGTTGTGAAGAGATACTATGACCACGGCAATGCTTATAAAGAAAAACATTTAATTGGGGCTTCTTACAGTTTCAGAGGTTTAGTCCATTATCATCATTGTGGGAAGCATGACAGCAAGCAGGCAGACACAGTGATGGAGGAGGAGCTGAGAGTTTACATCCAGACTGGTGCTGGAGAAGGAGCTGAGAGTTTACATCCAGATCAGCAGGCAGCAGGAAGTGAATGTCACACTAGACTTGCTTGAGCATTGAGACCTCAAAGCCCGCCCCCTAGTGATACATTTCTTCCAACAAAGTCACACCTACTCCAACAATGCCATACCTCCTAATAGCGCCACTCCCTATGAGCCTATGGGGGCCATTTTCTTTCAAACCACCATACATAGATAGTCACAGGTTCTAGGAATAAAGACATGGGTATTTAGGGGATTACCATTCGGCACCCCACAGTGAACTAGTTAATAGGCATTTCCAACTGAAATATTTAACTTTATGAATCCTATTCCCATGCCAGGATCTGCTTTAATTTTCCCCTATGGCATTCATGACCATTTCACACACATTACAGACTAGATTATAGATCTATCTGTTTAAGGGTAAGTGGGCATTTATTTTTTATTTACTACTATATATAATCTGTAGCTTATAGAAGACTAGCTAGAACATAATAAGTACTCAATAACTGTCTGTTGAATAAGTAGAAAAAACACTTCATAACTGACAACATGGACTGAGACCTACAATTGGAATCTGCTAATAAAATGTACATGTAGAAGATACTACCAGAACTGGTCACAATCATGTCTCCCTTATGGTACATGAAAGACTACACTTTTAGCACACTTGCAGTTAGCTGGGATCATATAACTAGTTCTGGCCACCAATATATGACAATGAAGGATTCATGTCAAGTCTAGTCTGCAGCAATAAACAGACTTTTCTCTCTTCTCTAGTCTCTGGCCCACGCTGAAACAACCAGAGATGGGTCATTCAGTGGCAGATGGCAACACTTTAAAAATTATATTTATCCATTTTATTTTATGTGGGAGTATTTTGCCTGAGTGTATATATGTGCATCATGTGTGTGTTTGGCGCCTGTGGGAGCCAGAAGAGAGTATCAGATCCCATGAAACTGGAGTTACAGATGGTTGTGAGCTACCATGCGGGTGCTGGGAATCGAACCTGGGTCACTGCAAGAGCAGCAAGTACTCTTAACCACTGAGCCACCTCTCCAGTCTCAATGGCAACATCTCTGATAGTCTGGGTCACTAAGAGGAGTATCTGTGTGAAGTAGAACCTTCGCTCCATTCCCACCACCAGAGCAAGACATGTCATGCAATCGTTAAATCAGCTTTTGCTGCAGTAAGGTGCTGAAATTGGAATGGGGATGTAGCTCAGTCAATAGAGTGCTTGCCTAGAATGCGCAGGGCTCCGAGTTTGATACCAAGCATTGAACCAACCAGGCAAGACAGTGCATGCCTGTAATCTTAGCACTCAAGAGGTGGAGGCAGGGCAATGAAGAAGATAGTGTCATCCTCAGCTACATAGCAAGTTCGAGGCTTGTAGCTTGAACGTAGGCCAGTGTGAACCAGTGAGACACATTCTCAGAAACGAAGCGATCGGTTGGCCAAATGAGAGAAAATAGATCCCAGGATAGACTCAACTGACTCTACTACAAAGGTGCACAAGTTCTACCTTTGATTTCATTGTGAAGATTAAAAAAAGAAATAAGATGATTTAAAACAAACTCTGGATTGTTATCAGAACATAATTAGTCTATTGTGATTAATGCAGCTTGCATTACTAAAAATTGGATGCCCTTGCAAAACACAACCTAAAATACATGCTGCTGACTTTGCAGATGGCCATTGGCAAGGAAACTGATATCTGAGGCTAGAAAGGTTATGATTCATGTGTCATATGGCGACTCAGTATTTAGCAAAACTGTCACTCATGTAACTTAGGAAGTAGATTGTTGTGTGAGTGAGACAAAAGCTCAAGGGAAAAATAGGATGTTAGAGGGTTTGCTTTGTGATATTTGTCATGTTTGGCTTGGTATTAGAAGAAATAAGCCCAGGGAAGAATTTCCCAATTTGAAAGCAGAAATGAAAGGAAGTGGAGATGTGTAAGGATTGACTCTTTGCAGGACTGAAAAAGCCAATTGCTTCTATACCCCCAAATAGTAAAATTTAAGTCTGAAAGCAATTTTAAGGCAGATGCCAATAAAAATCTCTCAGCAGATTATATTACCTAAGGGCAGGGATCAAATTAAGGATATATTGCACAGTAAATCTTTTTCAATTCTATGAAATTACTCATGGCAGATATTAAGGGCAAAATTTGTCTGCAGAAGTATGGTAGCCTGGAGAAAGAACCTGTGAGAGCGGAAATGCAAAGAAAACATGCCAGATAGGAGAAATCTGTCTCAAAAAGAACTACGAGCTTTCTCTTTTACTTCTTTTCCTTCCCCTTCCCGGAGAAAATGATCTTATGCCCTAAGGTAGATAGAAGAAGGGGGACCTCTGTACCTGGTACAAGAGTTGGGGAGCCTCAGTGTCCCCAGAGGAGACAGATGGAACCTGAGTGCAGTCAAGAGGGCTTCTGCATTAGACAACTACATCCTACATCCTACTACCTACATCCAAGCTGAAATGTGGGGAGGAGGTGGTTCAGAGGAAGGATGCTGAGGTCCCTGGGCGAGTGATGTTAGAACCAGGGGAGGGTGAGGAGAGACTCCTCCTGAGTGGATGAGCTGGTGGATTGTCAGAAAAGATACACATGGAAAGTCAGAGCCCATGTGTCCTGAGAAGAGCAGCTGTGGGGAAGTGGGACAGGACCTGGGCACAGGGTGACAAAGGCTGGGAAGGACGAAGAAGCTCACCGTGTACACGATGCCTTATCGTAGAGCCTAGTAGATGGACAGCAGCGGTGATAGCAGCCAGGCAGGTGAGAAAGGGGTCTTACGGTGGTGGGTCATGAGTATCAAGAGCAGAGCATCCACAACACCAGTGCAGACTGGACAGGAGTTTGATTAAAAATATCGAGGAGAGGAGCTGGGAAGAGGGAACAGTTGGTAAAGCGGTTGCCTTGTAAGCATGAGGACCTGAATTCAGTCTCTCAGAAATAAAAGATAGGCATGGTAGAGTACACCTGCAATCCTAGAGATAGGGAGGTAGAGGCAAGCAGATCCATAGGGCTTCCAAGCCAGCCAGCCTAGCCTAATCAACAACTTCCTGGCCTATGAGAGACTCTGTCTGAAAAAAAAAAATCAGGGTGTATATGGTTCCTGGGGAACAATACCTGAGACTGACTTCTGGCCTCCACATGCACGCTCACTCATGAGTACCTGCACACAGATGGGCTACACAACACATACACACACACACACACACACACACACACACTAGTGAGTAGGGTGTTCATGGAAGGAAGGAGCAGCAGCAATGGATGGTGATGACAGAGCCTGTGGTGCATCTATGTGAACTTAGGAATATACATACATTCTTTATATTTGCACATATGAGCTCCCTACCCATACACACATATGTACACACACATACTGCTCTGAGAGAAAGCCTAGGGACAACAGTATTCAAATAGTAGTGAACATGCCAGGCGCCTAGATCATAGCCCCTAAATACATAATACTAAAGCTACATTACATGTGTGTGCATAAGTCTGTGGAGACGAGAGGTCCACCTCGGGTATTATTCTTGGGTTTGTTTTTTTTTTTTTTGTGAGTTTCTTTGGTGTGTGTGTATATGTGTCTGTTTTTAAATTTTTATTATTTTATTTTATGTGTATGAGTGTTGTGCAGTACTTCTGTGCCTGGTACCCCTGGAGGCCAGAAGAAGGTGTCAGATCACCTAGCACTGGAATTACAAATTGTGAGCTGCTGGGAGCTCCTAAGAATCGAACCCTGGTCCTTTGGGAGAGCAACCAGTGCTCTTAGCTGCTGAGCCATCTCTCCAGCCCCTGTTTGTTTTAATTAAAGGTTCTAGGCATCAAACTCAGGTCTCCCTGCTCTCACAGTAAGCACTTTACTGACAGAAACATCTCTCCAGCCCTATTACCTATTTTTCATATCTAATTTTAGAGTTGTCCCTTTCCATAAAATCTAGAGGTCACAAAATTGACATTCTTAATTCATGCTTACAAGATGTGAAGAACTCCCCACAGGACTGCACAAAAAAATAAAAGCATGGCTTACATGGAACTGCATAATTAAAATTTAAATACATTCTTAAACCTTATTTAATTTAATGTACATAGAATAAATCTATAAATAATTATGGCACAGTAATTTTATTATTCTGCTTTAAATTCTTATGAATATTTATTTGTAGAGAAAGGGTAACTTCCTAAAGTTATCCACCTAACACAATTTCTCTTCATTTTATGAAAACTGCTCATTTGTACTCATTTATTTAGCTATTTTGAACTTTTAAATTATTGTATGCATCAAGTGAACAGCTTTCATAATAATTGCTGTTCCATTTTATAATTACAATAATAAATATTCCTTTGCATTTTTAATGGGCTGAGAATTTTCATATATAAGTGTGTATAAAGCAGTGAGGTCTGGGAGCACAGGCTTTCAATCCTGGCACTCAGGCTGAGGCAGTCAGACGGTGAGTGGGAGGCAGCTTGTGCTCCATAGTGAGTTCCCAGCCCACCTGGACTGGATTGTGAGCCTCTGTCTCAAAAGCAAAACCAAACAACCCCAGCAAAACCAACGAAATGTGCAGATGCAAAGGGACCCAGGGACAAAAAGGGAAGCAGAATCCACAGACAGAAGTGAGGAGAGGCAACCCTTTTCCTAGTTTCGATAAACAAGATTTATGCTTGCTAAAGAGAAAGTGTGCCTAAGGTATTTGCTCATACAGCAGATTTTGAAAACTAATGGGAAAGAGATGAAGGGTCACCAATACCACTGAGACTCTTCTTACGTCTGTTACTTATTGATTTCTTCTGCCTCAATCAAGACATGTGACCCACCTGAGCCTCATCCATAAACCGCAGGCAATACTGTCTACATTAATAAATGTAAAAAGTGCATGGACATCTTGTAAATTCTTAAGGTCTGCACAGAACAAATTGATTAATTGATTGACAATACTCTTCTTGGTTAACTTCTTCATTACAATACCTCACTCTATTTTGATCATTCTCTCACCCCTCCAATTTGTTTGAAACTGTTTTGACCACAATTACACATGATATTATAAAAGTGAATACTAACAGTTCTAGTTACAATCTTTGTTTCCTCATCAGCACACTGAAATTGGCAGTTAGGAAAGGGCAGGGCTGAGTTTCCTCATCTAAAGTAACATGGTACACATGATCCAATCTGAGGACCTATAATTTGAGGATCCTCTAGGTGCCCTTCCCCCTCTCTCAGAAATCAGACCCCACCCCACCCCTGCTTCCCAGTTGATGAGCTAGGCTTGCTAAGCGCTTGTAGCTCTCAGAATTGAGTCTTCCCCTTCCCTCTTTTGGCTTCAGTCCAGTCTCCAGATCCAAGGCAGCCTTGGATGACCACAGATAGATCACACGGTATGGAACCGTCCTCTCCCCATGGGAAACCTAGAAGAGCTGTTTCCCCAGAACTGAATGGAACTGAGAATCTTTCTCTCTCTTCAGGACACAATCACAGTTGACTACAGCTGTGCTGTTAAAATTCTCCTAGTAAATCATGGGACCAACAGGCAAGATGTCTGTGTTCAGGATTCACTCTACTGTAACACCAAGACTGTGGGATACGGCCTTTCTACTGCTGTCATCCTGTCTCAACAGCATCTATTTGATGATTCTCTGTAGACAAAAGCATCCCTCTGGGAGTGTGTAAGGCCAGGCAAGAGTTCTAGGACACTGTGGGAGCAAAGAATCTGGGATCAAACACACTAAAGAAGCTAGAGGTGGTTTCACTTCACCTTTTTCCCCAGACAGCACAGCCAGCTGAACAATATTTAACTACCCCAGCGGTGTGGGTCCAAGAGGTCCACTTCTTCCTCTACCCACATGGTGAACTGTAATGGAACAAGTATTTGAGACAGGCTGAGAGTGAGGGAGAAGGCTCACTGAGCTGGGAATCCACTTCTGCTGCCACATTGCATGATGTTCCCCAGATAATAGATCATTTCTATCTCTGTAAAAGGTGGTTTTGAGTTCCTGAGTTTCTCAATTAAGTCTATTTTTTTTTCTCATCCAGAGAATGAAAATAAGGGTAGAAACTGCTTCCTGGATTGTTTAGCATTGAAACAAGGACCACTCACAGAGTGTTCAGCAGAATGACTTCCCCTCTATAACAACCCAAGTGTTGAGGTCTGGCCTCATCCAAGGCTTTCCCTACAGCCCTTATTCGTGGAGAAGAAACATAGCTCCTTCTCAAACTCTGGAGCACGCTTGACTGAGCCAGTAACAGCGTGGGGCCAGGACCTTGGGAACTTTTCTCTGAGGCCCTGATGGAGATGGAACACAGCTGCTTCTCAAAACCAGGTATATGCTTGGCCGAGCCAGGAATGGCCTGGTGCCAGGGTCTTGGAGCTGTGACTTCAGATTCTGAATCTAACCCTTGCCACCATGTGGGGCTGTGGTTATCTATCCCATGGCCACTGTGCGCTCAGTCTGTACTGCTCTTGAGATACTTGGGTTTCCTCTGTGCAACATTGTTACATTAGCTTCTCACTGTCATTGTCCCATTGTGTGATAGTTTCTGCTGACCTCATCCCCCTTCTGCCCTGGAAATAGAATATAAGATCCTGTACTTCTTAGTAAGCTTCCTTGGCATAAGCTACAGTTTGTGCGAGACTTCCTGATCCCAAATTTAGCTGTTTCCTTATCTTTGATTTCCTGGTCCTTTCTTTCAGGACCCTGTTACTGAAGAACGACCTGCTGCTGGTCCAGGTTGCCTAGGAATGTTGCCTGTAATATTTGTAAGTTGTATTTTAAACCAACCTTAATGCTTTATTAAGACTATTTTAACCTTTGCTACAGAAATGTGTTGCAATGTTTCTTTTTCAGCTAATTCTTTCATTGTTAATATCAGTTAGTATCCCAAAGACATCTCTACCTCACCCTCTGTGAAGGGGATTTGAAGCATTAGTCAATATTGAGGAAGATAGGCCTGAGTAGCAGATGATTCCAGTGGAGAAGGGATTGGGGTATTACTGATATCAGTAGAGATGAGTTTAGGGCATTAGCTGATATTAGTACTGAAAGAACTGGTTCAAAAGGAAAACAGAGTGCTAAAATTCTAGGGCAAAGATCGAAATTGGACTATTGTCAGAACATAGAAAATAAGAGAAATCCAATTGTATAAAGGAAGAAACAAGTTTTACAATGTGGGTATGTGTGTGTGTGTGTTCTAGGAAGGAGTGCAAAAGTCAGAGAAATCAATACCTTGTAAATTGCTAGCACTCAGAGGTTGGCAGGTTATCACTTCCAGAGAAAGGACGCAGTAAGCAGGTTTTAGAAGCCTTCTGTCCAGCAGCACCACAAACTGGCCAATGGCGCCCCTGCAGGAATGCTCAGCTACAGTTTCAGTAGACAGAAACAGTATTTCCTACAGAGGCTTTGGAAAGGGTGCTCTGCCTAATTTCCTCTTCTAGAATCTCTCCCCATAAATGCCTGCTACATGTTTTTCCACTGTGTTGGGCAAAGTATTTGCCATTGTACGTAAGAATGACAATGAAAATGAGGATGATGGTGATGAGGACAGTGATGAGGACAATAATAAGGATGCTGATGTTGGTGATGATAATGGAGACGTTAATGATGCTGGTGACGAGAATGAAAATGATGATGGTGGTTATGGTGAAGATGGTGATAATGGTCATCACCATAATTACTGACATCCTGAATATCTACTGATCCCCAGGTGTCAGCCCAAGATAGGTGCAGGTGATACCTCATTTCAGTCCCGTGTTACTGCTATGAAGTGAGTACAACCTGAGCCTTAGGACTTTGCCACTGAGGAACCCACGCTCAGAGAGATGACGTGATCTGCCCATATTCTCATAGCTACTAAGTAGGTATGGGATATGTGAACTTGACTTTTGTGAGAGGACAACATGTTCATCGATAAGATAATAGAAACTCTTCTGTTTAAAAAAAAAATTGGGAGATGAAAACAGTTCCTGAGGTGTGGATTTGAGAAGAACTCAACAGGAAAGAATAAAAAGATAAACCTTTTTGCTCTTGGAAATGAAGATCAGATTTGGAGCACTTTCATAGAGAACATGCTGAAAAAAAAAAAAAACCTTACCCTGCATTCAGAAATACTAAGCAAAGGTCTCTCAGCACAAGAAGAGAGAGCTGTTCAGTGACTACTAGCAACACGCTAGTAGAGGCAGGTGTTCATTCATCAGAGAGGCCACCAAACTTGCTGAATCAACTAGATCACAAGGATACAAATAACACAGGACAGATGTAACAGACTCTCTAATCAAATCAGAGGTTATGAACTCTTATTATCACCCACTAGTAGTTATAGCTTTAAAGGTGAACAATATAAAAACTGGAATTTTTAATACGTAAACAGTGTATGGGAAAGTGAATCATTAGTCACACACCCAGTGTTGGCAAAACATCTCTGGTTCTCTGAGCCATGACCAATGACATTACCAGAACAAGAAAGGAACGGTGGTGTATTGTTTAATAACGAAACCCAGAGAAGCAGAAAACCCATGCCCCCTAAAACGTCAACTATTGAATACCTTGTTGAAGAATAACTGAGGTTTCAGTTTCCACAGTCACTTGAGGCAGGGTTGACCCATTCCTTATCTCTTTGCAAGCGTTTATTAAAAATAGACTAGGAAAATTAAAATAGAATAGACACATGCTTACATAAAACAAATACATAACCAAGAAACACCCGACATTATGGAAATTCATTACAAAAAAAATGCAGTCCTGAACTCAACCGATGGTTTAGAAAAGAATTAAGAGAAAACAGAGAAATAGTGCTCAGGCAAGAAATGAGTGAAGTAGGTGGGCAGGGCCGGCTATGAAGGTCTAACTGATAGGCTGCATGGCGAATGAATGAAACCATGGCAAGCTAAGAATTTCTTAAGAGTGCAAAAAGACAGTTAACAGAAAAAAGGGAACTGATCTAGCTACTTTGAAACCTATCCAATGGGAGAATCATAAAAACAAAACGAAGACAGGACTCTTAGTTTTGCTGTTGTTATTTTTAATAGACTTAATTCACTTTTCTCGTATAGAAACCCTCATGTGATGGCCACAGCTAGAGCCTGGGTCCTCTGAACAGAGAACCCGGTGTGGGTTTTTACAAGATGGCCAGTGAATTCCTGATAAGGAGATTTGGTGAACACAGTCTCTTTCCAGAGGTTGGCGGTCAGGTAGCTGTAGGTCTTGGAGATGGCATGAAAGGTGGCCTTGGCAAAGTTGCCCAGGGTGACAGCTCAGCCCCTGACTGATGTGTAGCGGTCATCAATACTGGCCATAAGCAGCAGCTTCTTGGGCACAGGAACAGAGCCGATGCCAGTGCCTCTGGGGACAGATATGAGACGCACCAACACAGAGCCACAGCGGTCTGTGACTTTGCGTGGAACAGTGTGGGGCTTGCCAATCTTGTTCCCTTGGGGACAATGGAATGCTTGGCCAAGATGATGGCCCCTCAGATGGCACTGGCTACCCCTTTGGAGCACTTAACACCAAGACCAATGTGAACATTAGAGTCCTTAGTAGCAACAAAAACCTTGAACCTGGTCTGCAGGCCAGCCGAAGT
>CABHPQ010171545.1:10093-39890 GCA_902168405.1 Peromyscus aztecus | reverse complement strand
CTAACTTCTTATAACTGTTGAATAATTAAGACATTCAAGTTAATGCTTGGTCGCTTTATAAATGATAAATTATTTAATGTGCTAAGAACTATGTTCACAGCCATGCTAAGTACAAATGTAATTCATTTAGTGACAGGCTTTATTTAGCCTTCTATATGTGTTTTCAAGGTTAAGCCTAAAGCAAGTAACTAAAAACAAGTAAAGATTTGTTCAAGTCAGATATACTTAATAGATAATGGTCCTCAAACTCTTCAGAGATCCACTGAAAATGGCGTTTAAAATATTTAGTGGAAAAGCTTCCCATGATAGAATGCCAGCTCCTAGAGACAACCCTAATACCTCCAAAAAAGATGGGGTACAGAGACTCCATCCAGATTGTGGCAATGCTAACCACCAGGCAAAGATCTGCCCTGTGGACTTGCCTGCTTCAAGGACCCTGCCCACACTGTGGACACTGTTGGGTTGACTGCCCTCCTCTGCCTCTCCACAGTAGATCAGTTTTCCCAGGTTCCTCCTCCACAAGGAAATCTCTCCAACCTTCTGGGTCTGTCAGTGAAAGGCCAATGCTGTCCTGGGCAGCAAATGAAGATTTAATGCTGTCCTGGATGACAGCCGAAGACAAATACTTCTGCCTCCAGTAAAGCTACCGAGGCCACCATAGAAGCCTAGGGTAACCATCCAGGTAGCAGTAAATCTCTGTCATTTTAACTGATACATCAGCCATTTAGATTATACTTCTTGCTATAATTTATCCTTCTCAGACCTCTGGCTAAGCTAACTGTAGCTTTGTCAGTTTAACAACAGAGAGCAACCAACTCCTTCCCCAAGGCTGCAGCTTATAAACTGCATAAGTTTATAAGCTGCAGCCTTATAACTAAATATATTTTATAAACTAAATAATAATAATATTTATAAAAACTAAATATATTTTATAAACTTATAAACTAAAAATTACTCTAGCCCAGGAAAGCACTGACTACTATTATAATCAACAAGCTCAAAATTTTAAGTTTTCTTTAGCTGTCTTCTAAATATAGACTTAAAAGCGCTTCTCTTGTGCTAAAAACATCTTTGTCCAATTTGTACATCCCACCCTCTGGAAAGTGTATTAATGATTTTCATCCAGAATCCTTTTTGTGTCCCCAAGCTTTTACTGTGCCTCAAAGACATGAGTCTAGTGTATGGTGATATTTTATTTGTGCTAAAATGTGATTTTATTTGTATGTTAATAAAGTTGCTTGGAGATCAGAGCTAAGAGCAAGCCATTTAGCAGAAGTCCAGCATTGGTGGCACACGCCCTTAATCCGATCACATGGCAGGCAGAGTCTCTGTGTATTCAAGGACACAGCCAAGCAGTGACCGGAACCTTTAATCTCAGTACAAACTATAGAGACCTGTAGGTCTGTATAGACAGTCAGTGATGAGGAGGTCATGTGGTTTGGGTTAGAACCAATGAGAAGGCAGAACAGAAAGGCAATAAAAAGGACACAGGAAGAAGGTCTCTCTCTCAGGGGAAGGATGGCAGCCAGTGGTAAGATAAGATGGTCTTAACTCATGGCTACTGCTCAATCTCTGGGCTTTTAACTCTTCATTTGGATCTGTGTTTCTTATTTAATAAGACTGTTTAGAATTTCATCACTACTGCTTTCTCCCACTACAATGTGGGCTTCAGCACAAATTTCAAACAGTGATAACGCTAACACATCTAAAACTTTATCTTTTTACAAACTTAAAAAAAATCCATGTAAGCTTCAGGGAGTCAACTTGGCTCCATCTCTCACAGGTCAAACAGACTCCAGATAAGTACTCCTGTCAATCAACAGCCTAACCTTTCCCATCTACTGCCTATTCCTAAGGGTGGGATTTCTCTCTCTCCTGGTCTTGGGACTCTCTGACTCAACTACCAGGACCATGGGCCTGGAAATTTCAAATTTACAAATTATCTCCTAAAGTCCTTAACTTTACCTTCTGTCTCTAATCTATATCTGCCCCAGCCGGTTTCCAATCAGCTGCAGACTGCTCCAAACGTGCCAGCTTTTGGAGGCTTCTGAAGGAATTCCCCAACCAGACTGAGCCTCTACATCCCAGACTGCTCCAAAGCATCCTGAACTTCACTAACCCCAGGAGGTCCAACAGAACCTGGGCAGTGAGCAAAACAGATGTCCACCAGCCTGTACTCCTCTCTCCCTTCCTGTGCTTTGACCATCATTCCAGCCTTCCTGCCCTGTCCCAATAATGCCCCAGTTTCAGCAAGAAGTAGTTACAGAAGAGATTACATCACCCCTTATCATCAACAAAAAAACTAGAATGTTAGGTCTCAAAGAACCCCAGGATAAGCCTCACTCAGTAACTCCTCTCAGTACTACTCACTCCTCCCCCTCCCTACACATCGTCCCCTCGGGGCTGGGCTTCAGCTTCTGATCCTTATATAACGCGGCCATTTTGGACACACGTCTCTTTGGCCCTCTTGGCCTCTCAGCTCCTGGTTGGCTATACTCCTGGATCTCTCTTGGTCCACCCACCCCCACTCTCCTCCTTTTCTCTCCTCCTAGGGTCCAGTTCAGTTGAGACCCTTCCAGATGTCCTTGGCTGTACTCTCCCTCAAAGCTAGAATAAAAACCTTCTCCTCAACCATGCTTAGGAATGATCATGTCCTCATCTTTTTCATCAGTCAGGTCCAAAGGAAACTCCCATTTCCCCAAATTCTAGTGGTCAGACAAAGCTAGCATTCCGCAGGAACTTGTGAAGCCAGTGTTTATCTACCAAAAGGAGCCAGTTCTCTTTTCACTGGCTGTCAGGGAATATTTGTTCAACTAGGCAAAGATGTGTCACATCTGTGAATGCTGCACTTGTTTAACTATGTGAAGATGTGTTGCTGTTTCACCTTGCCTGCCTAAGACACATTGTTGGTCTAATAAAAAGCTGAATGGCCAATAGCTAGGCAGTAGAGGGAGAGGCGGGGCTGGTGGGCAGAGAGAATGAATAAGAGGAGGAATCTAGGCTTGGGAGAAAGAAAAGGAAACGCCAGCGGCCAGCCAGCCACCATCCATCCAGACACGGAGTAGGACAAACAGAATGAAAGTAAGGTAAAGGGCCCCACAGCAAAACATAGATGAAGAGAAACAGGTTAATGTAAGTTATAAGAGCTAGTGGGACAGGCATTAGGTAAGACCGAGCATTCATATAACTAATAATAAGTATCCATGTCGTGGTTTGGGAGCTGGTTGGTGGCCAAAGAGAAAGCCTGCACAACTGGCAGAAAGGACAATGGCTCTCTGCAGCGCCTGTTGGCATACCTACGCACATGCTGGCCTCCAGGCTCACTCAGTATCACAGTGCCTGTTCACATTTCAGAGTTCACACTAGCGTCCTGGCTCCTCTCTCCTCCTTCCCTCCTCCCAGCGTCTCATGCCCCTTAGGACCCTGCTCTCTCAGCTTGCTCTCTCCTTTGCCTGGACTCTGTCTTCATCTCTCACTCTCCTCCCAACCACCTCTCTGTCTCTCTCCTCTGCTTCTGTTTTTCTCTTGGCCAGGTCCAATTTGCTGGCCATGCTCAGTCTACTACTTTCTCTCTCTGCTCTGGACTCTTCCAGATGACTCAGGCTGCTTCTCTCTCACACATCTACAATTTAAAACCAAAAAAAACAAAAACCTTCCCCTTCACCATAGCATGGAGCAATCATGTCATCAGTTTGCACAATAGTCAGATAAAAATCCTTTGTTTATTGAAGCTTTGTGAGACTAGTTCTCTTCTAGGTAGCCCTGCCTAGTCTGTGTTGTTGAGTTATTTCTATGCCTGCAAGGCCTTATTGATTGTTTTGTATCCCTGCTCTTCCTCTAGCCCTCACCTCTTGGCCCATTCCCCCAACCTTCCTCTCCAATACATTAAGCAGATTCCCACCACAGGGCCTTTTCACATGGCGATCCTGCCTGGAAGGCTATTTCCCTGACAGTTCTACGCTTCTCTGTCTAGTCTTTAGAGGAATGCCGTCTCTCTTGGAGCATTGCCCAGTCACCCTTGTAAAGTCACAAATAAATGTTCCCTGCTGCTCTTGCCCTCACCTCTTAAATTTTCACTTATTTTTATTAAATTAGCATACAAGATACTAAGTCTCATTATGGGTCGTGGGGTGCACCCCTTCAACCCCAGCACTCAGGAGGCAGAGGCAGGTAGATATCTGAGTTCCAGGCAGCCTGGTCTACAGAGTGAGACCATCATTGTAGCATTTTCAAATGAAGTGTGTTTTAGTAGGCTCTCCTTCCTTCTCATCCTCAACCCTTGCTGTCCCAGATGCCTCTCTCAACCACTCTTCTCCCTGTTCCTTTTCCTCTCTCATGTCCCATGTGTCCTTCCCCCCCCTATTTTTTTCTCAAGAGCTTTTCATTAAAAACACTATACATTTTAGGTTTTTGTCTGGTCTTTTGTCTGTCTGTCTTCATCATTTGAATGTCAATTTTATAAAGAAAAAGGGTTTGTGTCTATTTTGATTCTCTGTCCCCAGCACAAAAAACAACAACAACAAAAGTATTGTCATGTTATCGTGTCCTACATACCCAGGAATAATCAGTGGGCTGTGGTGGTGCACACCAATAATCCCAGCACTTGGGAAATTGAGGCAGGGTGATGATTGTCTTGAGTGTATGGCCAGCCTGGACTACATAATGGAAACCAGGTGGCCCTGAGTGTGGTGGTTTGAATGAGAAATGTCCCCCCATAGGCTTGGGCATTTGGACAGTTGGTCCCCAGTTGGTGGAACTCTTCGGGGAGGTTTAAGTAGCACAGCCATGCTGGAGGAAGCATGTCACCAGGGAAGGGCTTTGAGATTGAAAACTACACACCATTTCTGGGACCTGGGACTTTCATCCAACCAACAGGAGATGGCACAGAGGATGGGGTGCATATGGTTGTAAGTTTCTGGCATAGTGGGAATGTGGCTTGGTTAGTAGAGTATTTGTTAAAATGCATGAGATGCTGTGTTTAGCCCACAGTACTAAAATGTGCTGGCTAGTTTGATGTCAACTGGACACAAGCTAGAGTCATTTGGGAAGAGGAAACTCAACTAGGAAAATGCCCCCATCAGGTTGGCCTGTGGGCAAGCCTGTGCTACTTTTCCTTGATTCATGATTGCTGTAGGAGGGTCCAGCTCACAGTAAGTGATTCCACCCCTGGGCTGACAGACCTAGGTGGTTTTTTGCTTGTTTGTTTGTTTGATTTTTCAAGACAGGGTTTCTATGTATAGCTTTGGCTGTCCAGGAACTCACTCTATAGACCAGGCTGGCCTCGAACTCAGAGGTCTGCCTGACTCTGCCTCCTGAGTGCTGGGATTAAAGGCATACACTACCACCACCAGACCACCTGAGTGTTACAAGAAAACAGGCTGAACAAGCCATGAGAAGCAAGCCGGTAAGCAGCCTTCCTCATAGCCTCTGCGTCAGTTCCTGTCTTGAGTTATTGTCCTGACTTCTCTAGATGGTGGACTCCAAAATGTAAGCTGAAATAAACCCTTTCCTCCCCAAGTTGCTTTTGGTGGTAGTGTTTTGTTACAGCAATAGAAACCTAACAAAGACACACTCTAAAGAAAAAAAATTACCTGTTGCCATTGAATTTTTTAAATTACTTTTTATTTATGTGTGTGCACACATGAATGTGGGGCCTTTTCAGAGGCCAGAAGCCGGTGTTGGATCCTCTGGAGCTGGAGTTACAGGAAGTTGTGAGCCACTGAACATGAGTGCTGGGAGCTGAACTGGGGTCCTCTGGAAGAAGAGTATGCATCTTAAGCACTGAGATGTCTCCCCGGCCCCTTCATCGCTTCTTGTATGCGTGCTACTGGGGATTGAACCCGGACTCATGTGCCTGTCAGGCAAGCGCTTGACCACTGAGTTGCTCTCTCAGCTCCATTTTTGTTTTTAAAGACGATTCTAGAGGCAGGTGTGGTGGCATATGCCTTTAATCCCAGCCGAGGCATGAGGATCTGTATGAGTTCAGGGCTATCCTGATCTCCATAGCAAGTTCCAAGCCAGCCAGGGCCACATAGTGAGACACTGTCTCAAAAAAGAAGGGTATGCTTTATTTTATTTTTTTATCTATATGTATTCAGGTGCCTGCAGAAGTCAGAAGAGGGTATTGGATCCCTTGAAGCTGGAGTTAGCGTAGGTTGTAAGTCTCCCCACATGGATGCTGGGAACTGAACTCAGGTCCTCTGGAAGAGGCACAAGTGCCCTTAACCACTGAGCCTTCTCCCCGGCCCAGCTCTGCTGCCTTAAGTGGAGTGTGACCAAAGACTAAGATTTGGTGGAACCTGGTATCCAGAGCCTGACCCAGTCAAGACATCATGAGGTCCACAAAGATGGCAGGGAATGGCTGGATTCTGATGTTCAAGGCCCTGGAGCATGTGACCCGGGACGGTTCATCTTAACCTTCCGGAAAAAGGAGCACAGTGTCCATTCGACTGACGGGTTGATCTTGCATTAAAGGCTGAGGTCTGGGTTCACCGAAGGGAGAAAGTGACTTCTATTTGTTAAGTGTACACTCCAGTCTACTCAACTTTAGATAGTCTGTGGCCCAAATATCCTGGGGCTCTTCCCCCTGCCCTTGGAAATCCTTCCTTTTTAATTGCACTATAGTCATAACAGTACTTCCAGGAATACCCTATGAACCTGCCCACTGTGGTAGACAGACTCTGAGGTGGCCCCACAGTCCCCCACCTCTTGATGTTGGTGCCCTTATACGATTCCTGGCCCTGATGAAGGGATCTTGATTTTGCATTGAATGAACAGGACAAAGTCCCAGGATGTAGGTGATTGCGTGGCTATTGCAATCTGTCCCATAAGATCGTGACTTCTACTTGACTTTGAAAGACACATGAATCAGTGTTGTAAGCTCTCCACGGAGAGGGACACATAGAAAAAGGTTGAGGGCCACTTGACAATCAGTAAGAAACCAGGGCCACACTAGTTTGAAACTGGATCCTCCTCAAGTGGAGCCCCACTTGAGACCTCGGTGGTCACCAGCACCTCCATTCCAGCCTTGCAGGAGGCCGAGGTGAATGATGCCGGCCTACTGACCCATAGCTCCCGGGAGGTGATGAATGTGTGTTCCGTTGAGTTGCTCAGTCGAGGGTGATTTCACTGTGAAGCGACTGATAGAGAAAGCACCTGCAGCAGGCACTTGATGTCCTTCAACGTGACACACTCCCCCCAACGCCCTTGACCTAAGTTGCTCTTCTCATCCCTCCAGAATGTAGCAGATACCGGGGTGGCTGGATGGACTCTCTTCCCCATGCACTAGAGAGCCTGGGAAGTCTGACCCCTCACATTCACAGCCTTCCCTACAACAAGAAGTACCATGATGGGTGGGAAAAGCTTCCTAGGGGAGGTTCCCAGAAAGAGCTTTTTCTCTACAGATAAAGAGAATTTCTATGACTCCCCTCCTTGGCCCCTGATGGGGAGTGATTTATGAGTTCCATTTGTGGCCAGACGTGGTGGTGCACGCCTTTAATCCCATTACTCAGGAGGCAGAGGCAGGCAAATCTCTGTGTGTTTGAGGCCAGCCTCATCTACATAGTGAGTTCTAGGACAGCCGGGGCTACACAGAAAAACCATGTCTCAAAAAAAAAAAAAAGAGTTCCATTTATGAATGTCCAGGGCTGACTGGAGGGCTCACCAAACTGAACACAAGACCCGTGATGGCATGAGTCAGTCTGATTCTCTCCAGGAACTCGAACATAGACATACTGAAGCTTGCTTGAGCATGGCAACGCCTGTCTGCAATCCCAGTGCTGGGAAGGGCAAGGCGGGAGGATTGCCATAAGTTCGAGGCCAGCCTGGGATGTCCGGAGAGCAGCATGACAGCCCGGGCTACGGAGTGAGATTTTGCATCAGTGGAGCGAGATAAAGAAATGAGAAAATGGAGTGAATGAGAAGAGAAAGGAAAGAATGGAAGAGGAAGAGATGTGGCAGGGAGCAATTGAGCAGAAACACACATGCACGAACACACACACACAAGTGAGCCAGAAAATAAATATCTGGGTAAAGCGAAATGGAAGCTAGGTGTGGTGGTACAGATGGACTGTTGAGCACTGGGTAGGCTGAGGCTGAAGGACTGCGAGTTCAAGGCCAGCATCACAAGAAGAGAAAATAGAGAGCGGGGAGACAGAGGGAGAGAAAGAAATTCAACAGGACAGAGTAAACGGGGTGAACCAAAAGATTTGGAAATGAGCTAGAGAGTGCTAGCAAAGGAAATGAAATGGAATTGAAAAGTGTGTGTGTGCACAAGCACACGCACATGCACATTTGTATCAGTGTAGGTGTATGTGCATGTTTATGCATGTGTGGGTGCATGCCTGTGGGAGCTAGAGTCCACCTCAGGTTTGTTCCTCAGGGACTGTCCACCTTGGGTGTTTGGTTTTGCTTTGGTTTTAACTGAGCAGCTCAATAGAACACACATTTATTTGTGATTGAGACAGAGCCTCCCTGGCCCAGAGCTTGTGATTAGGCAAGGCTGACTGGCCAGCAAGCCTCCGCGTTCCCACCTGTCTCTGCCTCCCCAGCACTGGGATTACAAGCACATGCCATCATGCTCAGCTCTTATGTGAGGGGTGGGGCTTGAACTCGGGTCCTCAGGCTTACATGGCAAGCCTTGTACCAGATGAGCCATCTTCTCAGTCCCCAGAACCGAAAAACTCTGTTGGGCATGCGTCCTACAGACTTCTCAGCAGGGGACAAAAGGCACAGGTTTCCACCGACCCAGAGAGAGCATGACATCAGAATACACGGCATCGGAATACCTCATAATTTGACTCTGCGTTTCTTTTTGATACTGGGGGTACCAACAGCTGCTTCGGGATTGGGGGCAATGGCTTCCTGGTGACTTCAGGAGCAGCAGAAGGTGGCTCCTTCTGCAAGGAAGCAAAAAAGTCAGGTGGGACCCATAGTCACAGATGGACTGGAAGACGTTAGGCTACCCTCTTCAAAGACCCAGAGAGACAGGGCGTGGTGGTTCATACCTTTAACCCCAGCACTCAGGAGGCAGAGGCAGGTGGATAGCTGTGGTTAGAGGCCAGTCTGGTCTACAGAGCGAGTTCCAGGACAACTAGAGTTACATAAGAGAGAGACCCTATGTGAAAAGAAAGTGGGGCGGAGAGGGGGATACACCCAGCTCAGGGTCCAACAGAGAATCACAGTGGAAGAGCAGCTGGAGCCCCCAACTCACTGCTACTCCATAACATGCTCTCTCTCTCTCTCTCTCTCTCTCTCTCTCTCTCTCTCTCTATCCCTCTTCCAAATTTCTCTCCTGCTACTTCCTCCCCCACATCCTGATGGCTCCCTCTCTCTCTCCCTCCCTCCCCATCCCCCTCTTCCACCCCTCTCACCTGCTACTCCCCCCCCCCATCCTGTGCCTGGCAGCAGCACCTCACTGCGATCCAACCCCAAGGCCTCCTGGGAAGAGCAACACAGCACCTAGAGTCCTTGACTCGGACACAGATCCCAGCGAGGACTTGGGTCCTGATCTCCCCGTCCCTGGACCTGCAATGCAGTGAGAGAGGTTTAGACTGAGTCACCTCTCACCCTGGATGATCATAAAATCCCCCGGCTCCTTCCCCCCCTCCCCAGTTTCTTTAACTGGATGCAGCAGGTCCAACCTACCTCATAGAATTGCTCTGGAGAGAAAGGTGACAGCATCTGGGGGGAAATGAGTTGTGAAGAACTCGTAGAGGCTGAGGGCAGCAAAGAACTACCTAGAATCCCCCAGTGAGGGGCGGAAAGTATGGGAACAGTGATGGTATTGTAGGAGCTCACCCACCTCTTTGCCTCTGGCCTCTCCCTGGGGCTTCACCATGTTTTCATACACAGGCTTGCCTAGAGAAAGCCAACCACAGCCCAGAGTGAAAGTGAGGACGAGATAGAAGGAGAAGGTGCTATTTTTCTAGAATACTCCTTGTTTTACCCATCGTTGCTCAGCTGAGACTAATGAGACCACTGAGTGATATAGAGGAGAGGAGGTCCTCATCTTGGCTGTACTCAGGAGCTGTGCATGGCCTGCCAAGGCTCACTCTTTATCATCCTGTTTCACCTCTGCTGATGATGTCTTTCTGTATGCTGTGAATGTGTTGCTCTGGTTGATTGATAAATAAAATGCTGATTGGCCAGTAGCCAGGCAGGAAGTATAGTATAGGCAGGAGAATTCTGGGAAGTGGAAGGCTGAGTCAGGAGATGCTGCCAGCCACCACCACTGCCATGAGAAGCAAGATGTAAAGTACTGGTAAGCCATAAGCCACATGGCAACTTATAGATTAATAGAAATGGGTTAATTTAAGATATAAGAACAGATAGCAAGAAGCCTGCCATGGCCATACAGTTTATAAGTAATGTAAGTCTCTGTGTGTTTACTTGGGTCTGAGCAGCTGCAGACCTGAGTGGGACTGGAGAAAACTCCAGCTACACAACTCTGTAAAATGGAGCTGGGACCTGGGCATGAAGGGATCAGCCCATAATCCTAGCCACTCTGGAGAATGAGGCAGGAGGATTACAATTTAAGTCCTTTCTGGGCTCCTAAGCAAGGTCAAGGCTATGTGGGCAACTTGAAAGACCCTGTTTCAAGATGATGAAAAGTAATTTTTTAATATTTATTTATTTATTTATCTATTATCAGCTTGATACAAATTCTTATCCTAATAGTGAAATGTTTCACTGAGGCTTGCCCAATAATTGAGTAAAACCAAAACTTATTATAAGCCACAGTCATCCTAGGGTCCCCCCTGCTATGTAGCCTCCCTGGTTCTGTGGGTTGCAGTCTGATTGTTCTTTGCTTTATATCTAGAATCCACTTATGAGTGAGTACATACCATGTTTGTCCTTCTGGGTTTGGGTTACCTCACTCAGGATGATATTTTCTGGCTCCATCCATTTGCCTGAAAATTTCATGCTGTCGTTGTTTTTCTCTGCTGAGTAGTACTCCACTGTGCATATGTACCACATTTTCTTTTCTTTTCTTTTCTTTTTTTTTTTTTTTTTTGGTTTTTTGAGACAGGGTTTCACTGTGTAGCTTTGCGCCTTTCTTGGAACTCACTTGGTAGCCCAGGCTGGCCTCGAACTCACAGAGATCCGCCTGCCTCTGCCTCCTGAGTGCTGGGATTAAAGGCGTGCGCCACCACCGCCCAGCTCACATTTTCTTAATCTATTCTTCAGTTGACAGGCATCTAGGTTGTTTCTAGGTTCTGGCTATTAAAAATAGTGCTGCAATGAACATAGTTGAGCATGTATCTTTGTGGTATGATTGAGCATTCCTTGGGTATATGCCCAAGAGTGGTATGGCTGGGTCTTGAGGTAGATAGAGTCCCAATTTTCTGAGAAACCACCATACTGATTTCCACAGTGGTTGTACAAGCTTGCATTCCCAACAACAGTGTAGGAGTGTTTCCTTTGCTCCGCATCCTGTCCAACACTGACTGTTATTAGTGTTTTTGATCATGGCCATTCTGACAGGTGTAAGGTGGTACCTCAGAGTCGTTTTGATTTGCATTTCTCTAATGATTAAGGATATTGAGCATTTCTTTAAATGGCTTTCAGCCATTTGTGATTCTTCTTTTGAGAATTCTCTGTTTAGCTCTTTAGCCCATTTTTTAATTGGATTGTTCAGTATTTCCATAAACAAACCCTTGAGTTCTTCATATACTTTGGAGATCAATCCTCTGTCAGATGTGGGGTTGGTGAAGATCTTTTCCCATTCTGTAAGCTGTCATTTTGTCTTATTGACAATGTCTTTTGCCCTACAAAAGCTTCTCAGTTTCAAGAGGTCCCATTTATTAATTGTTGTGCTCAGTGTCTGTGCTGCTGGTGTTATATTTAGGAAGTGATCTCCTGTGCCAATGCATTCAAGAGTACTTCCTACTTTCTCTTCTATTAAGTTTAGTGTGACTGGATTTATGTTGAGGTCTTTGATCCACTTGGATTTGAGTTTTATGCATGGTGACAGATATGGATCTATTTGTAATCTTTTACATATTGACATCCAGTTATGCCAGCACCATTTGTTGAAGATACTTTCTTTTATCCATTGTATAGTTTTGGCTTCTTTGTCAAAATTCAGGTGTTCATAGGTGTGTGGATTAATGTCAGGGTCTTCAATTCGTTTCCATTGGTCTGTATGTCGGTATTTATGCCAGTACCAAGCTGTTTTTATTACTATAGCTCTATAGTAGAGTTTGAGGTCAGGGATCGTGATGCCTCCAGAGGTTGTTTTATTGTACAAGATTCTTTTAGCTATCCTGGGTCTTTTGTTTTTTCATATGAAGTTGAATATTTTTCTTTCCAAGTCTGTGAAGAATTGTGTTGGGGTTTTGATGGGGATTGCATTGAATCTGTAGATTGCTTTTGGTAAGATTGCCATTTTTACCATGTTAATCCTACCTATCCATAAGCATGGAAGATCTTCCCATTTTCTGATATCTTCTTCAATTTCGTTCTTTAGAGACTTAAAGTTCTCATCAAACAGGTCCATCACTTGTTTAGTTAGTGTTATCCCAAGGTATTTTATATTATTTGTGGCTATTGTAAAGGGTGATGTTTCTCTGATTTCTTTCTCAGTCCTTTTATCATTTGTGTATAGGAGGGCTTCTGATTTTTTTGAGTTGGTCTTGTATCCTACTACTTTACTGAAGGAGTTTATCAGCCGTAGGAGTTCAAAATCAAACAAAAAAAATAGCAACAAAAGCAAAGCCCGACTTGATGGCTCACACCTTTACTCCCAGCACTCAGCAGGTAGAGGCAGGGAGATCTCTGTGAGTTCAAGGCCAGCCTGTTCTGCATAGTGAGACCCTGAACTGCAATTCCTCTGTTGTGGAACATTAGTTGAAGATGTGGAATATTTGTTTAATGATGCAAAGATGTGTTGCATTCTTCTATGTTGCATTTGTTTAACTCTGTGAAGCTGTGTTACTGTGCCTGTCTAAAACACCGAATTGGTCTAATAGAGAGCTGAACGGCCAGTAGCTCAGCAGGAGAGGGATAGGTGGGGCTGGCAGGCAGAGAGAATAAATAGAAGAAGAAAAAGAGAAGAAGGGGGAAAGAGAAAAGGAGGAGAGGAGGGCATCAGGGGCCAGACACACAGCCAGGACAGAGTAAGAAGTAAAGAAAGACATATAGAATAGAGAAAGATAAAAGTCCAGAGGCAAAAGGTAGCCAGGATAATTTAAGATTAAGAAAAGCTGTCTAGAAACAAGCCAATCTAAGGCCGGACACTTATAAGTAAGAATAAGTCTACGTGTATTTATTTGGGAGCCCCCAAAGAGCAAAGAGTTTAAAAAAACAACTACACACACACACACACACACACACACACACACACACACACACACACACACACCGCCTGTTTAAAAAAAAAATGGGAAAAGGAAGATCACTGTCAAGGTGGACGTGGATGGAGCAGGAGCAGGCGAAGAGGAACTGAGCAGCAGCAGTAGAGGGAGCTCTGACCCAGGACACTTTGTTCCTGGACCTTCGTTGTGGTGGTTAATCTCAACTGTCAACTTGAAATCTAAAACGCCCCTCGAGACAGGGCACACCTGCAGGAAATTACCTCAGTCAGGCTCAGAGGTGGCAAGGCTCGTCCACTGTGGGTGATCTGGGATTCCTTGGTCTGGGATCCCAACTGAAAATGAGAACTGAGGACCAGCACTCAGGGATCTCTGCTTCCTGACTGTGGGTGCAACTTGACAGCTGCTTCAGGCTCCTGCCACCTTGACATTCCCGCCGTGATGGACTGTGCCCTTGAACCGTGAACCACAACCAGCCCTGTCTACCTCAAGTTGCTTTGGGGTCCTTTCATCACAGTCACTAAGACAGTAGTCCTACCCACTCACTGGCCCGGTGACATGTGGGATGAGTTTGTTCTCTCTGAGCCTCAGTTTCCCCATCTGTAAGGTTGACATAGTATCTCTGCATTCTAGAGTGGTGGGAGGTGTGGTAATAAATATAGGCAAACTGTGACTGGGTCCCAATTATTCTTGTGTTCTCTTCTACCATTCTGTCTCTAAGGGAGACACATGAGGCTCCTCCTTCACTTTCCAAGACCATCGAAGAGCTAGAGATGCAGCTCAGTGGTAGAGCCCCTGCCTAGAATCCCCCAGTGAGGGGCTGGGGGTGTGACTCAGTAGTAGAATGTTTTCTTAGCATGCACAACCCCAGAGGTTTGATTGTTATCACAAAGACACAAACGCAATAGTTCCTCATCAGCACTCAGTCACAGTGATGGTTCTGGCTCTCTCCACGTCTGTACTACTCTGCTTCCAACACAGTTAGGGGTGAGGGCCACAGACCCGGAGGGTTTCAACCCCAGTCTTGTTACCTATGTGGCCTAGTGACTCTCTCACTCTGTGTCTCCATTGTCCCTCTTGTCAAATGGGAGTAAAGGTAGTTCCAGTGTCTCCTAAGTGAAGGAAGCCATAGGAGAGAATGCGCCAAAAGTGGACCTCATCACCAAGCTGCCTAGATGGAGAAGAACCTCTAGGGAAAGGCACTGATGTGTCTTTCTGCATGGTTCTTCTCTCCTTGGTCTCCACCAGGAGACTGCAAACCCTACAGTAAGACTGATACACAGCTGATAGCCCGAAGTCTGTCCAGCCGTCAAGTCAGCCGTGACCCAGAGAGGGGAGCATCGGCTCAGGGTCACACAGCAAAGCTGAGCTGAGTCCTTATGTCTGAGGAGGAACTATCACAAAATCCTTTCTCCACCTTCAAGTGCTTTGCTTTATCAAAGTACTCTAGCAACCCTCGTGTGCGTGCGCGTGCGCGTGCGCGTGCGCGTGCGTGCGTGTGTGTGTGTGTGTGTGTGTGTGTGTGTGTGTGTGTGCGCGCGCGCGCGCGTGCGTGTGCGTGTTCATGCAGGCCTGCACATGCATGGTGCATGCACTCATATATATGTGGGTGCTCATGCCTATTCATGCATAGGCCAAAGGTCACCACCTATCTTCCTCTGTCTCTCTCCACCGTATTTCTTTGAGGCAAGGTCTCTCCCTGAATCTGGAGGTCATTTTTTTTTCAGTCAACAAGCCCCAGAGACCCTTCTGTCTTCCTCCCACATTGCTGAGGTTACAGGCTTGCCTGAGCCCATGTCTTGCTTGTTACATGGTTCTGGGATCAGAACTCCGGTCCTCAAAGTTTTGCACAAGTGCAAAAAAAACAAACAAACAAACCAAAAACTGTAGACCCAGCCAGCCAGCCACTTTCCTCTCAAATGTTCATTAAATGTGAATTTCATAATCTATTCCACACTGATGTGTGGACCACTAGGGACTGGGACAATCCTGCCTGTCCCACTCCCAATCATCTGTCTCTGCTAGGTGTTCTCTCTCTCTCTCTCTCTCTCTCTCTCTCTCTCTCTCTCTCTCTCTGTCTCTCCTTTTACTCTCCCTCTCTGTCCTCACTTCCTTCACCATCATTCCCTTTCTCCTCTCTCTTTCCTTCCCCCTCTCTCTCCCCCCCATCCTTTCTCCTCCCTGACTGTCTTTCCCCATCTCTCTCCCTTATCAAGAGAAAGATATTTCTCTCTGGCCTTCCAATCTTTTTCATTTTGGTCTCTTTTTGTTAATGCCTTTGGTGTCTGCTTTATTTCTGCCTTGCCTCTCTTTCTTTCTGTGTGTCTCTTTCACACACACACACACACACACACACACACCCCAATTCCAGCCACCGAACCACCCAACAAAGTCTGTCTGCAGGAAGCAGGGCCCCCACCTGAGAGGAGGATTCCCGTCCACAGGCAGCCGTGGAAGCCAGCAAGCCCCATGAGTCCTGGCGCCTGGTGTCAGTGTGCCAGGCTGTCCCTCTCCTGGCTGGCACACACAGCCTGCTGCACAGTGTGGACAGCGGCTGGCGAGTGAGGCCAGTCGTGCTGGGGGCAGGGAAGGAACAAACTCTGTCCTCGCCTCTGTCCTTCTGTCTCTACACAGACGGGAATCCCTGGGACCTCAAGGACCAGGGTCTAAGACTGTTATGGCCCACAGCATTGCTAATAAAAACAATAAAAGCCAGTTACTCTGAACTTATGAAAGCTAGGCTGGTTGCCAAGCTGGCCATGAACGGCCAAAAAATATTAATTAAATGAGCAAGCATGTGCGTGGGGGTGGATCCTGGTCACAAAAGGAGGCTGTGGGGTCAGGAGGCTGAGAGAGTCCTGGAGGGCAAGGAGCCTTCCTGGAACAGGAAAGAGCATAAGACGTCTTTAGTGTAAAAGAAAAGGAAATACGAGTCAGCATGGTGGCACACACCTGTTATCCCAGCTCTTGGGAGACAGGGGGGTCAGGAGTTCCAGGCCAGCATGGGTTACATACTGAGATTTTTTTTTTTTGTCTCAGAAACAAAAACTAGGGAGCTGGAGAGATGGTTCAGTGGTTAAGAGCACTGGCTGCTCATCCAGGGGACTCGGGTTCAATTCCCAGCACCCCCATGGCGGCTCACGACCCTGTGTAACTCCAGTTCCAGGGGATCTGTCTCTCTCTCCTGGCTTCTGCAGGCACTGCACACATGTGGTGCCCAGACACACATGCAGACGAAACACCCATACACGTGAAGTAAAAATTAATCTAAACATCTGGAGCTAGGGAGATGCCTCGGTTGGTAGAGAACCTGAATTCAGATCCCCGAAGCCAGCGTAAAGGCAGACACGGTAGCTCACTTCTGCAATCCCAGCCAGCGGTCCTATGGTCAGACTAGAGACTGAGGTAAGAGAATCCTGGGAACTCAAGGGCCAGCTCTCCGGGTGCACACAGCAGCGAACAAGAAGAGACCTCCTTTCCAATAAGGTGGAAAGCAAGGATCGATGCCTGAGGCTGTCCCAAGAACATACCGTGGCACCTACACTCACATGCATCTGTACAAACACACCATACACACTCACATAAATATGCACACACAAAACTAAAAGAGTAATAATTATTGTTGAGTTTATTATTGCTATTAATTATTATCCAGAGGTTGAGGACTTAGCTCAGCGCTGGAATTCTTGCCTGGTGTCACCATCTGTAAAATGCTCCCTACAGGCTTGCGTGTTTAAACACTTAGTTCCCCGATGATGGCATTGTTCTGGAGGTCCTGTGACCTTTGGGCCATGGGGCGTAGCTAGCTGACATAGGACCATAGAGGAGAGGCTTTGGGGCTCTTTTTTTTTTTTTTCCAAGACAGGGTTTCTCTGTGTAGCCCTGGCTGTCCCGGAACTCGCTCTGTAGACCAGGCTGGTCTTGAACTCAAAGATCTGCCTCCCAAGTGCTGGGATTAAAGGCCTGTGCATCACCATCACCTGGCTAGGCTTTTGGGGTCTAAGCCAGCTCTGTTCCTTGGCCCACAGAGATGCCAGTAAATAGTTCACTCCCATCATGCCCTGTACCACATCTTCTTGCCACGGTGGACTGCATCTCCTGGACCACAAGCCAAAATTAACTTCTCCCCACTCAAGTTGTTTGTTTGTTTGTTTGTTTGTTTGTTTGTTTGTTTGTTTGTTTTTAAGACAGGCTCTTGTCTTCAAATTCACAGTGTAGCCGAGGATGCTTAGAACTCCTTCTCTTTCTGCTTCCGCCCCACAGGGGCTGGGATTACAGGCATGCGCCGCTGTGTCTGGTTGATGCAGGCTGAGGATGGAACCCAAGGTTTCGTGCATGCAGAGCCACAAACTGAGCTGCATCCTTAGCCCAAGCTGCTTCTTGTTTGTTTGGCTTGCTTTATTTATTTTTATTTTTTTGTGACAGGGTCTCACTATGTAGCCCTGGCTGTCTTGGAACTCACTATGTAGACCAGCCTGGCCTCAAACTCAGAGATCCACCTACTGATAAGTATTTTGAAAATCCCCCCTGTAGCGGGTAACTCCACTGATGTAAACAAGCCAAATCAAACTGAATTAAAAGTCCAAATTTAATGTACAAAGCATCTCAGGGGAAGAGGAGAAACTACGTGGAAGGTCTGTGGACCAGACCTTAAATACCTGTAGGCACAGTCTTGAGGAGCTCCCCGCTGCTTGGTGGGTTTTCTGAGGGCAGGGTTCGGAATGGGAGCAGTGGGGCCGAGCTCCCAGTCGAATATCTGGGTGGGGTTTGGAATGGAGTTTGGAATGGGGCCCCGAGCTGGAGATTCTCAACACCTACCTCTGCCTCCCAGGTGCTGGGATTAAAGGCGTGCGCCACCACTGCCTGGCCCAAGCTGCTTCTTGTCTAAGGTTTGGGCACAGTAAGGAGAAAAAGAGTTAATATATCATCCTACTTTCCTTTTGTTTCTGTGACAAACACAACAACAACAAAATGACCTGGGGAGAGAAGGATTTATTTAACTTACACTTCCAGGTCATAGTTCATTCACTGAGAGATATCAAGGCAAGAACCATGGAGGAATGCTGTTTGCTGTCTGGCTCTCTGGCCTTTCTCACAGGGTTATGCTTAGCTAGCTTTCTTATTCAGCCCGGGACCACCTGCCTAGGGATGTTGCTGCCCACAGTGGGCTGGGCCCTCCTGTGTCAATTAATAATCAAGATAATCCGCCAGTGTCCCAGTCAGGATTCTATTGCTGTCATAAAAACTGGGGCAAAAACCAACTTGGAGAGGAAAGGGCTTCTTTGGCTCACATATCCTGAGTCACAGTCCATTGAGGAAGCCAAAGCGAGAACCTGGAGGCAGGAACTGAAGCAGATGTCATGGAGGGGTGCTGCTTACTGACTTGCTCCTCATGGCTTGCTCAGCCTGCCTTCTTATAGAACCCAGGACCACCAGCCCAGGGTTGACTGGGTCCTCCCACATCAATCATAGGCCAATCTGACGGAGGCATGCATTGTTGGCTGTTTTCTCTCAAGTTGACCCAGGCTAGTCATCTAGGAAATGGGAACCTTAATTGAGAAAACGCCCCCACGGGATTGGCCTGTGGTGCATTTTCTTGATTTGTGATTGATGGATCCAGCTCACTGTGGACGGTGCCATTCCTGGACTGGTGGTCCTGGGCTCTATAATAAAGCAAGCTGAGAAATTCAGGAAGAACAAGCCGGTAAGCAGCACCCCTCCATTGCATCTGCATTAGTTCCTGCCTCCAGGTTCCTGCCCTGACTTCCCTTCATGAAAGACTGATATTGTTACTTGTGAACTGAAATAAACACTTTGCTCTCAGAGTCGCTTTTGTTAGGCTGGAGGTTTCGGGACAAAAAAGTCCCTGCCCCCCTTCCAGCCAGAAGCTGGTCCTTGCAGAGAATCGGAGAACCGACAAAGAGATACCCGCCAGAAACACTGGACAAAGAGGACACTTAGATCCTCATTCCAAAGTGACCACTGGACTTAGGACACATCTACAGAACCCCAAACCCAGCCAATACTCCAACACCTGACCAAGCACGTCACTGCCTCCCACCCAGCTCCTACCAAGTCCCCAACCTAGTCCAGCCCCGTGACTTCAGGGACCCCTAAATAAACCTGCCTTTTACTTTTTAATTCGGCTCAATTGGATTTATCGAAGCGGCAGGCGGAGAAGTCATTCAGCTATTAACAATGGAAATCCTAAAAAAAGATTTTTTTAGGCATTTTCACAGTTGAGGTTCCTCTTCCCAGACTACGCCAACTGGTGTTGACGCAACCAACCAAGTTATACGAGGGGGCGAAGTAAAGATACTGAAAAAGACATGACCTCTCCGTTATTAGGGGGAAGGTTTTTATTGTGAATACAGGAGAGAAGATATCCAGAGGCATCTGGGGGAGTCCGGAGTAGAGAGAAAGGGAAACAGACTGGACATGGCCAGGGTTATCTAAGAGAGAAGGGAGATAGCGGTGCCAGGGGAAAACCTTCCCACTCTAAAGAGAATATCTGGAGGGAGGGCCGCCTGGGGAGGTGAGAAGAGTCAGGATGGCTTTGAAGTGTGTAACAGGCACTTGTTGCGCTTTGGTGTGCTAATAACACCACCGATCCCTTCTGCCCGAGTGAAAGGGAAGTGACTCCTTTGGGCAGGTGGAAACCGGTTTCACGAGTTCCTGAGGAATGCCGTCTTTCTCTAACGGCCAGAAATCCCTCTACAATCCTTCCTGAGCTCATTTCTGGATATCTGGACTGTCCGACAGACAGGCCCACAGGTCAATCTGACCTAGGCAGTTCCTCAGTTGAGGCTTTCCCGTCAGGCGGCTGCAAGCTGTGTCCAGCTCACCTGGATACACGTGGCATTTGTAAGGCACTGGGTTTCCAGCTAGAGTGTCAGGGCAGATGGAAGTGTAAGAGGAAGGGAGGGAGGGAGGGAGGGAGGGAGTGAGGGAGGGAGGGAGGGAAGGAGGGAGACAGACAGACAGACAGACTGTTTACTGGGGCACCAGTTGAGTCCCTGCAATGCCATGTCCTGTCTCTGACCTTAGAATGTCTTCACCAGCATGGCGTCTTGTCCCGTCTGGACCGCCCCAGCCGGACCCCCTGCTCCTGGTGTCTGGTTAACACCTCGAGCTGTTTATGTCCCTCCTCGGCTCAGAAGTTTCCCAGGGCTCCTGACTCGCCAGAAAAAGCCAGAGTTCCTACAGTGGCCCCAGGACTCCACCTTCACCTCCCGCTCTTGCAGGCCCTCCACTCCAGCCACACCAGCCTCCCCCATGGTTTGGTTTGTAAACACTCAGCACCTTCTTGCCTCAGGGCCTTTGCACTTGTTTTGGTGGTGGTGGTGGTGGTTTTTTGATTTGGTTTGGTTTGGTTTGGTTTGGTTTGGTTTGGTTTGATTTGGTTTGGTTTGGTTTGGTTTAGTTTGGTTTGGTTTTTTGAGACAGAGTTTCTCTTTGTAAATATCCTGGAACTCACTCTGTAGCCCAGGCTGGCTTCGAACTCACAGAGATCCACCTGCCTCTGCCTCCCGAGTGCTGGGATTAAAGGTGTGCGCCACCACCACCTGCTGCACTTGTTTTTATCTCTGCCCCAAATCTTCTTAATGTCTGATAGTTAATATTGACTGTCAGTTTGTCAGGGTCTAGAATCACCCAGAAGACTGTGAGAGCCAAAGTTTACGCTTTAAGTTTTAATTATTATGATCCGCAAGCCCCTTGCCCAAGGACAGATAGTTCCTGAAATGTGGAGGCGATTGTTCATGGGAGATGACAAGCCCCATGTCTTCACTCCCCTAAACAAGTTTGTTTGACGCATCTGCACCGATGTGCTTGATCACGTGTGGGCAGGAGGTTCACAGGCAGGAAATAAATCGGGATTTATGCTTGCCTCTGATTGAACCTGATGGGTAATTCTTTAAGCCCCTGCAAACCGTGACTTGGGGCCATATCCAGGAGCCAGGTATGGACCTGGCCAGAGTCCATCCATCTGGCCAATATTTAATTAAACTTGCTTCAAATTTGGCTTTAAACTGTGCTAGTGGTCTTATCTCAACCAGTGGAATTATGGGATTAACAAGACCAGGCTCCGGGCAGGTGTGTAAGGAAGTTTCCAGGTTGGGTTAATAGAAGTGGGAAGGTCCACTCTGAATGTGGGCAGCTGCATTCACGGGCTGCTGCAGGTCCAGAATGAGTAAAAAGAAACAAGTCAGCTAAGCGGCCTTCATCTCTCTCTGCTTCCTGACTCTGGTGGCAATGTGACCGGCCACCTATCCCTCCTGCCACCCTACTTTCCAGCCACTATGAACTGCATGGATGTCCTTGGCCTGGGCTTGTAAAGGAGTTTTTAAGACCCCCATACTGAGAGGTCAATTGAAATCAAAGTCAAAATGAGGGTTTTTGTCATTTGGGCACGGGGCAGGAACGGGGAGGTTGTACACAGTGAGTGCACTCCCCAACTATTAGAAATCACCTGCCTTTGTTATGTCCAGATCACAGAGAACACCACAGAGACCAAATCCTGTATGTAAAAGCAAAGAGCCTTTATTGTCAAACTCGGAGCTTGGGACTCTCTGTCCAACACAGCGGTGAGAGCAGAGAACCCCGAGCCCAGGCAGGGTAGGGTTTTTATCATAGCAGAGGTTGGGGTGAGGGGATTTCCAGGGTTCAGGCCCCTGATTGGCTGACATTTGTCTAGGATGCGGTTGATATATTGTGCACCCCAATAAACTTATCTGGGGGTCAGAGAACAGAATGGCCGCTATATTAAACATAGGTTTAGGCAGTGGTAACACATGCCTTTAATCCTAGCATTCAGGAGGCAGAGATCTGTCTGGATCTCTCTGAGTTCAAAGCCACACTGGAAACAGCCAGGCATGGTGACACACGCCTTTAATCCCAGGGAGTGATGGCAGGAAGCAGAAAGGTATATAAGGCGTGAGGATCAGGAACTAGAGTCTTAAGCTTTTGGCTTTTAGCAGCAGTTCAGCTGAGATCCATTTGGATGAGGACACAGGTGTTGGTTAAATGGAGTACTGCTCGTGGCTGGCCGATGCCCACAGCGGCCATGCCGGCTGAGGAGAGTGCTGATTGGAAGAATCACAGCCATGGTTACCTTTTTAGAGCTTTATTGGGAGAGAAGGGGGAGAGAGAGAGGGAGAGAGAGTAAGAGAGAGAGAGTGAGAGGGAAAGAGAGGGCGGATGGGAGGAAGGAGCAGAAAGGAAAGGGGGGGCACACAGAGGGCCCACCCACTTTTTAGGCTGGGATGCCGTCACAGGCTAATGACGTAATTAAGGACCAAATCCTTACATCCCAGACTTTTGTTTATTATAAAAAAAGCAGGTAGATGGGACTACCTGCTTCCAGCTGACAAGTGGACGTCGGTTGACTCTGTGGGGAATGGAGAAGGGGAGTTTTCCGAGGTAGACAGGCGTTGTGGGATGCTTTTGGGTCTGGGGGTGTAAATACCTTTTAGCTGTTACAGTTTCTTACTTGGTGATCTCTGGACTCCAGTTCTGTGGTGGTCCTGTATCATTGGCTGAACAGTGAGTTAGAACAGGGAACTGGGAAGAGAAAAGCTTGTGGTACATGAGAATTTATTTTTTTGGAATTAGGGACAAGGCAGAGATTAGGGCCCTGTCTATATGCACGTGAGAAACACAGGCAGTGGATCTGGAGTGAAGTAATGAGCTCTTATTTTAGGTGGAAATATTTTTATTAAGTAACTCTGAAAGTGTAATTAAATCTGGTGAGGTGGTAAGGCTGTCCTCTATACCCGACAATAAAGGAGAGGTGGCACCCCAAAACTCCCAGGACTGAGTCAGTGGCTCTTGTGTCCAGAAGGAAAGAAACGGATCACTTCCCTGCTGTGTTCTGGGTTCCCTGTGAGCCTGTGGCCAAGCCTAGGTCTGCTGGAGGTCTTAGCTTGATGTTCCCATGCCATCTTGGTGCCTGGGGGCAGTCAGCTGACTCTTTGTCTTTCTAGGCGGCACTTTTAACAAGGCTGTTGATGGCCTGGTAGGGCATTCGCTAGCCCGTGGCCTTTTCCTCACTTAAAACAGGGACCCAACAGCTTTTGGGAGTCAGCGAGTGCCAGGACTTGGCAATTTTGTTTTTGGGATTTTATCTCTTCACTGGCATACCTTAAATGCCACAGATGACTCTTTTGCCTGTGGGGTCAGGAGGCTTGCTCTCCAGATGCTTAAGGTTTAGTCAGGAAGGTCTGGAGAACAAGAGACGGATTTTACTCCATGTCCTGAATTTTTTTTTCCTGATAATTGGTGGCTTAAGGACAGCTTTTAGAAGATCTGCCAGTAGGCAGACTGTAAACCGATCCTTTTGGAAGACTTGTCTGAGGTTATAAGCTGATTTTTGGCTTAAGAGCCATCCTGACTACTGTAAACTTATTTGTATGGAAATTAGCCGCTTCCAGATCCGTCTGTGCTTCACAAGGCAGCTTGAGAATGAGTGGGTGGAGTTAAGATGAGTTAGGGTAAGTGTAGAAACTGCCCAAGCCCACTGCTGGCGGAAGTCAGACAGAAAAGGTTGCACGTGGCAGACACAGAAGTGGGGAAGGAGAAAGGTTTAGAACTTTGTAGGTCCCGGCCTACCATTTGAGTAAACTGTTGCCTGCTTGCCGACCTTGACCAGATGTACTCCCTATGTTGATTCCCCACTCGTTTCCTTCTCACCTCCCGATCACCGGAGGTTCTTCACCAGAGGTTCTTTGTTCTGTGGCATCCCTTGGCTCGGATCTGCTGAGGTACTTCTATCACATAAACCTGCTGTGAGATGGTCTGTATGTCAAATGCTCTATTGGTCAATAAATAAAACACTGATTGGCCAGTGGCCAGGCAGGAAGTATAGGCAGGACTAACAAGGAGGAGAAGAATTCTGGGAAGTGGAAGGCTGAGTCAGAGGGAGACACTGTCAACCGCCGCCACCATGACAAGCAACATGTGAAGATGCCGGTAAGCCACAAGCCACATGGCAAGGTATAGATTTATACAGGCCAAACAGTTTAAACAATATAAGTCTCTGTGTTTACTTGGTTGGGTCTGAGCAGCTGTGGGACTGGAGGGTGACAAAGATTTGTCCTGACTGTGGGCCAGGCAGGAAAACTCTAGCTACATAAACCCTAACACCAATCACTCACTTTCTCAGGAGAAGGAGATGGAATTCATACCCACAAGTGATGTCTGGAACTCTAGCTAAAGGAATCTGTGCCCAGAGGCATCTCTGAATTATGGCTAACCAACAGCAAAGGGGGTGTTGTGGAATATTATTTTAAAATGTGTTACATTTGTTTATGCTGTAGAACATTTGTTTAATGATGCAAAGATGTGGTGCATTCTTTTTGTTTGCTTGTTTGTTTGTTTGTCTTCTTGTTTTTTGGGGGTTTTTTTGTTTTTTGTTTTTTTGAAACAGGGTTTCCCTGTGTAGCTTTGCGCCTTTCCTGGAACTCACTCTGTAGTCCAGGCTGGCCTTGAACTCACAGAGATCCTCCTGGCTCTGCCTCCCGAGTACTGGGATTAAAGGCATGCGCCACCACCGCCCAGCTGTGGTGCATTCTTTTATGTTGCATTTGTTTAACTCTGTGAAGCTGTGTTACTTTTGAAAGGATGACAAACAGTGCTGGTGGTGGTGCTGGTTACCACATGGAAAGGTCACAGCCACCACAGAACCCAGTGTTAGTTTTTAGAGCTTTATTAGGAGGGAAAGGGTGAGAGGGGAAAGAGGAGAGCCAGGCCTGGAGAGAGAGAAAGATGGTGGGGGGAGGGAGCAGAGCAGAAAGAGAGCAAAGAGAGTGTGGGGTCTGCATCCGGCTTTTAAGGCGCAGATGACCATGCCTCACGTACATAGTTGCCAAACCCAAGCCGCACATACCTACGTAGTTGCCAATGCCCCCTGATGACATAAGATGCAAGACCCCAAGCTGCGCATGTGCAGGAGTGAGGGCAGGATCCTAACAACTTTGCCTGTCTAAAACACCTGATTGGGCTAATAAAGAGCTGAATGGCCAAAGGTGAGGCAGGAGAAAGGATGGGCGGGGCTGGCAGGCAGAGAGAATAAATAGAAGGAGAAAAAGAGAGAAAGGAGAGAGAGAAGGAGGAGGACTCAAGGGCCAGCCACCCTCCTACACAGCCAGTCACGGATAACAAGTAGAGAAAGGTATACAGAAACAGGGAAAGGTAAAAGCCCAGAGGTGTAAAGTAGACAGGATAATTTAAGTTAAGAAAAGCTGACTAGAAATAAGCCAAGCTAAGGCCGGGCATTCATAAGAATAAGACTCCTTGTGATTTATTTGGGAGTTGGGAGGTGGGTCCCCCAAAAGAGCAAAGAGCCAAAAAGAGTAAAGAGTTAAAACAAAACAAAACAACTACTACATTTTGCCATTCCAACATGGGCCGGAATTCCCACCTAGGGCTGGAGAAAGCTGAGAAAAACACACAAACCCAGACACAGCTCCATTAAGGCAGGCCCTTGAGCAGCCAGCACGTTAAGTAGGAACAAAAAAACTAAGAACAAATGCCTGCCACAGTGCAAACAAGCATCAGCATTCTAGAGGTCTGGGGAAGGTGAATGAAATTCCTGGTCAGACCAGGCCGAGAGCTTTAGGCTTGGCTCTCATGAACCAAGAAGGACCCAGCTGTAGCTCAGCAGTTTAAAGTTTGCCCACATGGTTAAAAAAAATATGCAGTAAAAGAGATCCAGATGGAAAAACCTCTAAACAGTTTCCAGTGTGTTTTACAATGTGAGTAGGCTTAAGAAAGAAAGAAAAAGGGTATGGACAGTCACAGAAAGAAATCGTTTAAAAAATAATAAAGTAAATTCTTTAAAGAGAGTAGAAATTAAATTTAAAAAAAGAATAAGCCACATAGAGATGGGAAATACACAGAGTCTGGATCCTGTACAGTATTATATTGATTTTGAATTTTTTGATGGTTGATAAGCATGGGATGATAACATGGGATTAAAGAGGAACTGCTGAAATAAACCAGCCCAGATATTTTAGGAATGCCTTAACTTTAAAACGGAAGTCAAAAAAACTATATTTGTAAAATGGAACTTAAGAGATGCATTGCTGCAGGGTAGCGGTGGCACACGCCTTTAATCCCAGCACTTGGGAGGCAGAGCCAGGTGGATCTCTGTGAGTTCAAGGCCCAGCCTGTTCTACAGACTGAGTCCAGGACAGATGCCAAAACTACATGGAGAAACCTTGTCTCAAAAAACAAAACAAACAAGCAAAAAAAAAAAATGATGCATTGCTTTGGAAAAGTGGTTTTGCTTTTGTTTCCACAGGAACAACAATCTGTGGATTCCAGGTTAATATGGATCAGGTTTGATCAAGGGAGACCTCCTGAAACTTAACAGATGATATCTATCAACAAAGGTTACAGCCGGTCTTCCCAGGACTTGGCCAGTATCTCAGTTTTCTCAAGAACCCCTAAAGATGCTTCACCCATAGACAACAGGAAGCAGTCTAGAGAAAACAACAGCCACATTCCCAATAAATGGTGTGGGTGGAGGTTGGTTATTTGGTGGGTTATGCATGTTTGTTATCACTTAGGGGAATACTTATATTTATACCAATTTAAAGTTATTTTTTTACACTGTATATATTTTTCTACTCTCATTTAAGGTATTGTTCCTATGCAGTTAATTTGAAAATATAAGGTAAAGTTCTAGTTTTTGAAAGCTATTATAAATTATTTAGGATAATCAAGAAACATAGGTTAGTAGTTAGTCATCTATAACAATCAAATTTGCAAATATGTTAGGCATGTTTTCAAGATCATACAGAGATATATATTTAGACAGATAAATGGTCTTCAAATACTTCAAAGGCCTATATAATATGGCATTTAAAATTTTTTATTAACTTAGGGATTTTCATGACAATGAGACACATCTGCTCCTGGCACCACCAATTTACTTCATAAAAGTCTGATGGGCATCAAAGAAACTCCATAGGAGTTGTCTCTCACTGTGGCAAGGCTAGCCATCTGGGCAAGAAACTGCTTTTCTCTGGACTGTTGACAATATGCTGTACAAACTGGACATGCAGGACCCACAGGAAAGTGACCACTGCTGAACTTTGCCAATACAAGGTGGGATGATCCTTCAGGTTCCTGCTTCACTGAAAAGTCTGCCAGATATTCTAGGCCTGTAGGCTGAAGATGGATGCCCCAACACTGCAGGGGAACTTTAGGTGACTGTCCAGGCAGCAAGATGTCCCTGTCATTAGGTAATACTACATCCTTCTAGGGGTCTTTGATGGAGTTAAAGACTAAACAATTAGAGTTATAGTTTTCCTTAGTTATGATAGAAAGTAAATTAGGTATAAAACTTTATATTTACTAAGATAGGATAGATAATGGAGAGTTTTCTCTTAATTTGCTAAATACAAATGGGCTGAATATTGTGAATGTGATTCTTGATAACTGTTTTTGTTGCATATACTCTTACTATGTTAAAGTTAAAACCTTTCATTTTTATTTAGACAAAAGGGGGGAAATGTTGTAGAATATTATTTTAAGATGTGTTGCATTTGTTTATACTGTAGAACATTTATTTAATGATGCAAAGATCTGTTGTATTCTTTTATGTTGCATTTGTTTAACTCTGTGAAGCTGTGTTACTGTGTCTGTCTAAAACACCTGATTGGTCTAATAAAGAGCTGAACAGCCAATAGTGAGGCAGGAGAAAGGACAGGAAGAGAGAATAAATAGGAGAAAAAGAGAGAAAGGAGCAAGAGAAGGAGGAGAACTCAAGGGGCCAACCATCCTGCTACACAGCCAGCCACGGAGTAAGTAGTAAAGAAAAGGTATACAAAAATAGAGAAAGGTAAAAGCCCAGAGGTAAAAGGATAATTTAAGTTAAGAAAAGCTGGCTAGAAATAAGCCAAGCTAAGGCCAGGCATGTGTGAGAAAGAATAAGACTCTGTGATTTATTTGGGAGCTGGGTGGCGGGCCCCCAAAGAGCAAAGAACCAAAAGGAGTAAAGAGTAAAACAACCAACTACAGGGGGTATTGTGGAAGGCACCCCGAGGCACCCCCAGAGGCACAACAATTCAAATGAAAGCCGATTTCCCACCACCAGCAGCAACAGCAGAAGCAGGATTTTCAAATTGCAGAAGGAAGAGAATCATCCGTTAAGAATTCTAAATCTAGGGCTGGAGAGACGACTCAGAGGTTAAGAACACTGACTGGTCTTTCAGAGGTCCTGAGTTCAATTCCCAGCAACCACATGGTGGCTCACAACCATCTGTAATGAGATCTGGTGCCCTCTTCTGGCATGCAGGGATATATGCAGGCATAACTCTGTATACATAATAAATAAATCTTAAAAAAAATATTCTAAATCTAGAGTTGGGGAAGATGGTCCCATGGTTTCTTTGCCAAACAAAGGTAAGGACCTCATATCGAATCCCTAGGACCCATGTAAATGCCAGGTGGGCATGGTGGCCTGCCTGTAAATCCAGATCTCAGAAGGCAGAGTCAGGATCCCTGGAACAAGCTGGCTAGCTACTAGCTGATTGGCAGGCTCTGGCTTCAATGGCGATCTCTGCCTTAATGAATCAGGTGGAGAGCCATCAAGAATGTCTCATGATATCAGCCTCAGGCTTGCACACACACGCACACATACACCTGTACCCCACTCACGGGCCCCACACTCATGTGAACAATCATGCATGCAAACATGTACCATGCACACATGCATTCACATGAATTCTGAGATCTGACCAAAGTTATTCCCCAAACATAAAGACAAAATAAGGTGGAAATTAGGGGTAATTCCAATTACCCTTGACTCTCTCTTTAGTCCCCTGTGCATGAAGAAATGATCATGCTTTTTTTCCGTGTGGCACTGCAGAGTGGAAGTGTGCATACATACCAGGGTAGAAAACGCTCAGTAGGGGCTGGAGGGTTGGCTCAGTGGCTAGGACCTGACTCTTCTTCCAGACGCCTTGAGTGCGATTCCCAGCACTCACACAGTGCCCCAAAACTGTCAGTCACTCCAGTGCCAGGGGAGCTGATGTCCTTGTCAGCCCTCCTTGAGCACTGTGTGCACAGGGTGCACAGGTATAAATACAGACAAAACACCTATACAAATAAAATAAATGTATAAAATTTTTTAAAGTATGTTTTTAATTTGAAGTAGATAGATCCACTTTTTTTTTTTAATTTTGATTTTTTGAAACAAGGTTTCTTTGTGTAGCCTTGGCTATCCTGGAACTCACTCTGTAGACCAGGTTGGCCTCCAACTCACAAGAGATCCGCCTGCCTCTGCATCCCAATAGTTTTAAGCCAGGTGGTGGCGGAGTATACCTTTAATCCCAGCACTCGGGAGGCAGAGCCAAGCGGATCTCTGTGAGTTCAATGCCAGCCTGATCTACACAGAGAGTTCCAGGCCAGCCAAGACGAGAGAGAGAGAGAGAGAGAGAGAGAGAGAGAGAGAGAGAGAGAGAGAGAGAGAGGAGGGA